>JAMKPZ010001662.1:0-45367 GCA_024699675.1 Amphibolis antarctica | reverse complement strand
TTGCCGCAGTCTACTAGTTCTGAACAGGTGACTCCTGATTTGGACTCGCCAGATGAAGTTGATGGCAGCAGTGTGGATGATGTGGAAGAACTTCCATCTAGGTGCATAGCTAGGGATCGTCCTAGAAGAGCCGCCCAGCCTCCGATCAAGTACGGGTATAGCAACTTGATTGCTTTTGCATTGCAGGTAGCGAGTGAGGTGGAAGAACAAGTTGACCCACCCACTTATGATGCTACCATTAAAGGCTCGGATGCTGCAAATTGGACAGTTGCCATGCAGGAGGAGCTTCAATCCCTTCACAAGAACCATACATGGGATTTGGTGAAGCGTCCTAGAGCTAAGAACGTTGTTGGTTGCAAGTGGGTGTTCAAAAGAAAGATAGGAACACAAGGCAGTCAAGGCGTGCAGTTCAAGGCGAGACTGGTAGCTAAAGGCTACTCACAGCAAGAAGGTATTGATTACAATGACGTTTTTGCACCAGTAGTTAGACACACGTCTATTAGAGTGCTCCTAGCAATCGTGGCTACAAGGAACTTGGAGTTAGAGCAACTTGACGTGAAGACAACTTTCTTGCATGGTGACTTAGAAGAAGAAATTTGGATGGAACAGCCAACAGGTTTTGTAATCAAGGAGAAATCAGACCTAGTTTGCAAGCTGAAGAAGTCCTTGTATGAACTTAAGCAATCTCCTAGACAATGGTATAAAAGGTTTGACACTTTTATCACTAAAGTTGGCTTTGCTCGTAGCTGCTATGATTCATGTGTGTATGTTAAACATTTAGAAAATGGCACACATGTATATCTGCTCTTGTATGTGAATGATATCTTGATTGCAGCCAAAGATATCAAGGTGATACAGGATTTGAAAAATGTTTTGAAATCTGAATTCGAAATGAAAGATCTTGGCCCAGCAGGCAAGATACTTGGGATGGAGATACAAAGAGACAGGAAAGCTGGAAGACTCTTTCTCCATTAGCGTAGCTACATAGAGAAAATTCTTAGCAGGTTTGGTATGGCTTCATGTAAAGCCATTGGAATGCCTTTTGACAGGAAATTTCTTTTGTCATCAACTATGTCTCCACAGTCTCAAACAGAAAAGGAACATATGGAGCGTGTCCCTTATTCATAGGCTGTTGGCAGTTTGATGTATGTCATGGTATGTACCCGTCCTGACTTAGTTTATCCTCTTGGGGTTGTCAGTAGGTACATGTCAAACCCTGGCAAGGAGCATTGGCAAGCTGTGAAGAGAATTTTTAGATACTTAAAGGGAACACCTGATGTAGGGTTGATATATGGCGTCAAGCAGAACTGCAGCATGGCTGGATTTTCTGATTCCGATTATGCAGGTGATGTTGATCAGAGGAGATCCTTGACAGGTTATATTTTCACTGTGGCAGACTCAGTTGTCAGTTGGAAGTCAACACTTCAGCCTACTGTTTCACTTTCTACTACAGAGGCGGAATACATGGCAATGACTGAGGCCGCAAAGGAAGGAATTTGGTTAAAAGGGCTACTTGGAGACTTTGGAGTATAGATTAACAAAGCTGATATTTTCTGTGACAGTCTCAGTGCCATTTGTTTAACAAAGGACAATGTGTTTCATGATCGCACGAAACACATTGATGTCAGGTACCACTTTCTCAGAAGTGAAGACAGAATAAAGATTTTGAAGATTAACACTAAGCACAATCCAGCAGATATGTTTACAAAGGGTGTGATTGAGAGTAAGTTCAAGCATTGCTTGGACTTGCTCAATGTGTATGGCTGCAGCTGACCCCTTGTGGGTCTTGATGGAGAGGCTTGATCAAGGTGGAGCCAACATTCAAGACAAGGTGGAGATTGTTGTATTATGTTTTGAATGATACTAATAATGTAATTAGTATAAGGGGCATTTTGGTCTTTTGGAAAACCCAAGCACTATATAAGCTTGGCTAGGGTTTTCCAAAGGGAATGAGTTGTGAGTTTGTAACCTAAGCCTCCATAGAAGAAAACCTTCTCCCTCTCCATCCGTGCACTAGCCCTAAGTTAGGGTGAACCACGTAAAATCCGGTGTGCACTTTGTTGTGTGTTTTGCTTGGCGATCCTCCCATCTTCCCTTTCTCATCGCTCACTCTTCCGTTTGATTCCGCTGTGCTTCTTTAGTTATCCCACATAACAATACATACGGATATACAAATTCAATTGATTGTACTTTAGAAATTAAATTTCTAGAAAGAACACTTGTACTTTAGAAATTTCTTACAAATTTTACACTTGTACTTCCCATCCTATTCAAAGAATGTACAAACACATACAACAGATGTTTCGTCAAGCATTTAGTGTAAATCTGTATAAGTACAAGTGAACAGAATATCTATTAACTAACAAAAGAACATCTGTTTAATAAAACTACATTAACTTAAGTAAATAAAGTAATAACGGAATGTTCGTCAAAAGAGGTCGAAATATTTGTTCAATAACTTCATTAACTCAAGTAAATAAAATGTGAATGAGATCAAAAGAAGAAAAATCAAGTCGCCACCGCCTCCATGCCAAGCACTCCTTCCACTTGCTTCGTCAGGCACTCCTTTCGCTCGCATCATCGAGTGCTCCTTCAGCATCTTTTGTTTGCATCATCGAGTGCTCCTTCAGCATCTTTTGCTTGCATCATCAAGTGCTCCTTCAACATCTTTTGCTTGCATCATCGAGTGCTCCTTCAGCATCTTTTGCTTGCATCGACAACTCCTTCCGCGTGGCCCACTCCTTCAGCTCATGTCAATGTGCCTCCAAAAAACCCTTACGTCGCTATTGCGGTGGCGCCAAGCTTCGATCATCCTAACGGTCCTCCTGCTCAACCCACCCTCCACAATCGTCACAGCTAGAGCATGCTCCCCAGGACGCTTGGCAACATCCGCGACTTCTACGTGTGGCACGCCGATCAGGCTAGAAATCTCACCAACCAGTGGTTTATCCTTTTATACCTAGATATTGCAACAAATGCCAGAAATGAGGACATTTTGAGAATAATTGCAAGATGGAGAAGCAATCGAGTGGTTCTCATGGGGGGCTGCCGACCCCACCCCAGAGTCAGTCTAATCTGGCAAGGGGGGGCTTCGGGGAGTGAGGATCAAAACAAAGATAGGTAGCCTTCGAAGGAGTAGGAGGTTAGGCTCGACAACTGGCCTTCAAACCCTAGTACTCCCAACACAGTAGTCACTAATGGAGGTCGTTCTGAGTGAATTCAAGTGGAAAATAGGAAGAGAAGACACAAGAACCCCTCAAAGGGGCGAGCTAGAGATAAACGCACTAGTGATGTCAACCCTAGGCGTACTGGGTTGGTGCCAACCTATGGGAAGGCAAGCCCAATCAAGCATTGGGTGGATAAGGGTGATTGTCATTCTGATGTGTCTCGATCCGGTAGGTACAGTGTACCAAGAGATGGCGGATCTAAGGCAATTTAGTTCAAACTCCAGTTAATACGCTAGCAAGCTTGGTGGGCAACGTTATAAGTGGAGATGAGACCTCTAGGCAGAGGCAGGAAAAGGAGAAATCTCACAGGGAAGGATTGGGTACAGTTGTCCCTAGAGAAACTGTGAAGTTGGCCCCGATTGAATGTGGGCTTAATGCTGAGCCACTTGATATTCCATTGGACGAAACTTTGGAGGATGTGTCATCGATGTTAAGGAAGGTAAGTTTTGGTGATGCTAAGTAATTAATTTTAATAATGTTACGTAGGTTTTCTGCAAGAAAATAAATCGGTATACCGAATTTGAAAATCGTTATACTGAAATTTACGATCATGCTAAAATGTTATATCGTTAGGAATAATCGGTATAACAAATCACTATTTTATTATAAATATAATTTTCTACAAGTTTCATTTCAACGGATGTTACAATATCACTCACCAAATATTCCTCTAACACTTAAACTAGAGACACCAAGGATCAACGAATGTTCCAGTGTCATTCACCAGATATTCCTCTAGCACTTGAACTAAAGACACCAATGATCAACAGATGTTCCAGTGTCATTCACCAGATATTCCTCTAACACTTGAGACGCTAAAGAATCAACAGATGTACCAGTGTCACTCATTGGATATTCCTTTAATACTTAAACTAGAGGCACTAAAGAGTAAAGACCCAACGAATTTTCCGATGTCACTCACCAGATATTCCTCTAAAACTAGAAGCACCAAAGGACGAAGAATCAACGGATATTGCTGTTCATCTTGATGGAGATTCCATTGTGCTGGTGCCTAGTCATTTTGGTGAAGGTTCAACGAATGTTCTGTTATACTCACATAGATATTTTATTAGTACATTCTTTTTATTATTGTTGAAAAATTTTATTTAAATGGATGTTTTGCCATAGCTTGACAGACATTCCGTTACTATTTTATTATAAATTAATTTCATAATTCCTTAATTTGTTGGACAGATTTTCCTGTGTACTTGAAAATTAATTATTTTTACTGAACGGATATTCCAGCTCTCAGAGAAGGATACTCTGATGATGTGAACTTAGTCATTTGTGTTGCAGGAATAATAAATGGATTTTTCGGTCTATTAAGATAGAATTTCCATTAATCTCAGAATTTATATATTTATAGAATTAATTGTAGAAAGGAATTTCATAGGAACTTCCATATGGAAACAAAAATTCCGTCAAGAATCATAGGAAGTTTCGATCGTCAATTAGTGATTTTTTTGCAAGATACAAATTCTTTAATTACTTAATTTTCAAGATGCTCAGGCTAAAACAAAAGAATAAAGATCTACTAAAGTACGAAGATTGGAAGTAAGAAAAGCAAGTATTCAAATTCAAATTGAATATTCAAAAAGTTACCTCTTGACAAAATTGAAAGGGAATAATTTATTTTTGGCAAGTTAGCCTTTATAAAAAGACTGAAAAGGAAGGAAAAAAAAGAAACTTTTGTTGAAGGATTTTCGTGAGTTTTTCCTCTGCTCTTACTGTGTATATGCTTTGTAAGATTACTAGTGTTTTATGCTTGAATTTTTCAATCTCACTTAATGTTGTAAGATTTGCAAAAAACTTACTCACTGAATTGTGGTGAGACATTGCAAATAAGGTGTGTTTGCAGTGGACAAGTTTATTAGTAAAATCTTAAAAACAAATATTGTAAGGATTTTTCTTTGCTAAGCTCGAAAAAGCAAATAAATGTAAAGATTGAGGTGTGAATCTGTAAAATACTCAAAAAAATAGTGAAAACTCTCAAGGGATGGTCTTGGGAAGTGGACTAGCTTTGGTTTGGGTGAACCACTATAAAATCTGTCTCTATTTTTTAATTTCTATTTTACTCTATTTTTACACTTAATTTTTGGGTGTTTCACTATTCACCTCCCTTCTACTGAAGTCATTCGATCCTAACTAGTATCAGAGCCTTGTTAATCTCATTTAAGACATAAAAATATTAAGATTAAATGACTTCTGAATCATACTCTACTGAAGGACAGAATGTGCACAGGCCACCTCTATTTGCTGGAAGAAATTATTATTATTGGAAGTATAAAATGGATGTGTTCTTAAAATCTGCAGATTTTGCTACGTAAAGGATGGTTATATACAGATACATAAGGCCAGCAACCCCTACAGATGAATAAACTAAAGAGGTATGGAATTCTGTCTTTGACTCTACTGACAGGTATGAAATTCTATCTTTTTATGGATAGAAACTAC
Organism: Amphibolis antarctica; assembly: GCA_024699675.1. Lineage (NCBI taxonomy): Eukaryota > Viridiplantae > Streptophyta > Magnoliopsida > Alismatales > Cymodoceaceae > Amphibolis > Amphibolis antarctica. The sequence continues at coordinate 39,686 of JAMKPZ010001662.1, read as the reverse complement.
AGCGATGTTTTGTTAAAACTAGATGCTAGAGAATTAGTGGATGCGGTCCTTTGTGGGATGTGCCCACATGTGTCTAGGATTGCACGTTGGCAGGAGATGCTTGAATTGATCCAACAATTTAAATTAATTGAATGGGTTCCCTGAGAAGGTAATTGTGACACAAACTAGGCGACGTGTCGAGGTGTTGGTATCAATTTACAGATCTTGAATAAAAGCACTTGCCCTAGGGAGCTTTGGAGTGCAATTCTACTTGATGCATGGGGCATTTCCTAACTTTCGTAGTTAAAATGCTTGGTGGCATCTACTTGCTTTGGGGATGGAACTTCGATCAAGTGGCATGGCACACACTCAGAATTTCCATTCGGTTTAGGCTCTTATGTTTTTTTTGCTCCTTTTGTTTGGTTGTTGATGCTACATCACTTGGTTTTTTCCTTAATAGGGTTTTAGTCTAGTCTCTCTCACCTTTTGTACCTTTGACTTTTGATTTGCAGGTATCTACTTGCCTGGTGAATAAAATTAGGATAAAGATTTCTTTAAAAAAAAAAGTAAATAAAATAATAACGGAATGTTTGTCGAAAGACACTAGAACATCGGTTCAATAAATCTGCATTAATTCTTACAATGGAATGTTTGTCAAAGTACGATGGAACATCCATTCAATAAGCCTACAATATATCATAAAATAATAATTACGTTTCTCCAAATCCCTTATAGATAGTCTGCTCGATCTATCAGAGAATCCGTCACAATTGTCAATATTTAGAACAGACAACTATTTACTAGAATTTCCATCATAGACTCATAGTTACGGAATTTCCATCAAATCTTTAACCTGAATTCTATGATGTGATTTTCCACGAAACTTTCATTAGTACTTATCCTATTCAGAAAATATACTTACATATTTTTTCAATCATAATATAAATTAAAAACTTAGCAATATAATATCATCATCAAAATATTTTTTTCCCTAACAGAGAAGTGTGCTTCTGTTACACTTCTGAAAACGCCAATGCCAAACACAGCCAAAGAGTGTTGTGCAAACAAATGGTAACGACCTCACTTTAGAAAGTTGTTGATAAAATCAGAACCTCACTACTAGGGAAAGTATGCTGCTCTACCAGTCCAAAAAACTAACAATACATCCATCACGGTCAAACCAAAATAATATTGAGTACCAATTTTCAGAAACAAGAACCACAAAAGTATGTACAAATTTCAATGTGAGAGTTGCATGAACCATACCATTTGAGAATTTGCAGCTTAAAACTGAAATAGCTTCCTTTAAATATTGCTTTGTTTCACATGTATTGGTAGTAGAATGCTTGCTCTTTATCAACTTGATACCATCATTTAATGAAAGGATGTGGGCAACCTTCACACACATGCAAAGAAGATTAAATACAAAGTGACAAGGGTAAATTGATAGTTCATCTGCATCAGTAATAAAATCACATTCATTATCTAAGAAAAATAAATCCATTATATCAAGGATGGAGAGGCCAAAGGTGAAGGAAACAATGCCATGCATGTGGCCCAAAACTCAATGGCATACTGGAATACACTATTTCAACAGGAAAAACAATCTGCTATGGGGGTTCTCCAAATAAGGAACACAACAGGTGAGCAAGCTATACAAAAATGGCAAGATTCCCATCATACTAACAGATTCCAAAGAAAAGTATCAAAATTCACAACAAAAGGAGCACAATGGCATGCTCTTCATAGTCCAACTGTTGGTCTGATACAGACAGGAATACAATAATAAATTTTCAAGGAAAACAAACATATACTGATAGTGATAGTGTGTATGTAATAGTCCAAGGAAAAAATAAGGAAGCAAGTCTGACAGTTTTTTTTTTGCACTGCTGCAATTTTTCTTGTTCAAGTGTTCTTACTCCAGCAAACTCAGGTTTGTTTCTATTTTGTAGATAATGCTTGAAGTTTATTTGCTTCATGCTCGTTTTTTCCATGTCTATCCATGTCTTAGGCCCGCAATTATTATGATATTAGCAAACCCTGACATTGAACCCCAGCAACATATGGAAAATCTAACTTCCACCATCTCTGCAAATGGATCAAATAGGACTAAATCAAAGGCTAAAAAGGAATGTAACTGTGACTAAATGGGTATTACATGTGCTTAATGGGGATCCAATTAAGGATCCATTTAGCTACTCAACATATGTGTAATATTCCATTATGTGAATAATAATCAAGCATTTTACATTTTATAACATCATATCAAGCTAGGGTTGCAACACCTCCACTCCTTCGTCACTTGACCTACCACCAGAAGATTGGCCTTCCTATGTCTGTCTCCGTTAGATGTTGTGCACTGCTACCGTCCCCACCTATGTTGTGTGCCACCACCTCTACCATAAATACATCAATCTATGCATCCCCTTCAATCGACTCTCCTTACAATTTCTAGCACTAAGTCAACCATCTCCCTCCCTCCTACATCTGTAAGGGGAGACGTTGTAGTCACACATTTCTCTTCATGAATCTAGGGTTGTAACTATCTTTGTCTTAGATTCCTCTATGAGTTTGGAGGTTGTGCCAATTTGTTAGGGTTCTAGTTGGTGTAATGGGTCAATCTTCTGCCATGGCTGCCTTAACATCCACCTCAAGTATGAGAATAGTTGTGGTAGCTAGGGAGAAAAGTTCATAAATTGTAGACTTAAGGGCATCCCAACACATGACAAGCAACTCTAGTCTTTTTACGCAATTATTGCAACTCCCTAGTCTTCACAATGTAATTGTTGCTGATAACCGCTCTTGCCGAATTTCTGCAAAAGGGATTGTACAAGCCACCTCTAGAATTCGACTAGAGCACACCTTATATGTTCCAGAACTTCCTATTAACTTATTATCTATTAGTATTATTACCAACCAACAATCATATTATGTGGCCTTTTTTCCATTCCATTATACCTTTCAAGACCTGTAGACAGGGAAGAGAATTGGTTTGGGTTGTAGGAAATGTATCGAAATGTACATCTTGGTTCGTGATATGCCTTCTCATGGCCTCATTGCACTCTTGTCTTCCATCGAATCATCCATTCTGTGGCATTACCAAATAGGTCATCCTTCAATCCAAAAGCTTCAACAAGCTTTGCCTTGGTTATCTTTTGATGGTTTTAAGTGTGACTCATGTCAATTAAGTAAGCATAGTCGGTCGTCGTTTTCCCATGTCCAACTTGCCACCAGTAGTCACATGTTTGACCTTGTTCATTGTGAATCTGATGACTTAAGTTGTGTCGTGTCTACTAATGGTTATTGTTACTATATTGTACTACTTGATGATTATTTGAGAGTCCATTGGGTATGTCTACTGAAAGATCACAAAGATAGTCCAAATTGTTCAAAATTTCTTTACTAAAATAAAAACTCAATTTTTTGTTACTCCAAGATGTTTGCACATTGATAATGCCTTAGAATTCGTTAACACCTTATTTCAAAATTTTTGTGCTTCTCAAGGTACCATTCATCAAACCACCTGTCTTCACACCTCAAAACAAAATGAGATTGCTAAGCAGAAACATCATCACCTCCTGCCTATCTTGTGAATCGCATGCCCTCTACACCTCTTGGGAGTGAGGTGCCCCTTCGTCATGTTTGTCCTGATTAAGAATTTTTTAGTTTAACTCCTTGTGTGTTTGGGTGTGTTGCTTACATTCAAGACCTTACCCCTAGATTAGACAAACTTGATGCTCAAGCCATTAAATGTGCCTTTGTGGGTTATTTTAGAACACAAAAGAGGTATCGATGTTATCGTCATCTTACTAAGCACTATCACACTTCAGTTGATGTCATCTTTTTTGAAGATCAAGCTTATTTTTCCACAGACTCTACGGCCTCTAGTGTTACCACCCCCTCAAGTCATCTACCCACTCTAATTCCTATCAATGATGATTTGAGTGGTGATACCCAAGAGGAACCTTCACTTGTTGCTTGTAATGATTCTTGTGATGACAATAGGGAACTTGATTGTCCCTTATAGGTTTATCACCACTGCAGACATTCCCCAATGCAGGTCCACCACCCTCTTTTGAGACCAATGCAAACACAATTCTGAATGCCACAATTGATGATCTCCCTATTATCCTTTGGAAAGGTACAAGATCCTACACCAACCATCTCATTGCTCAATTTGTTTCCTATAATCATTTAAACCCCTCCTATTGTGCTTTTGCCTTAGTGATTTAGTCTGAATTTATTCCATGAACATATCAAGAGGCTTTACAACTACCACATTGGAAGGTAGTTATGGATGATGAGGTGGATGCTCTAAGGTCTTGTGGTACATAGGAGTTAATTTCTTGTCCTACAGATGCCAATATCATTTCTTGCAAGTGGGTATTCACGATCAAATACAAACCTGATGAGTCCATAGATAGATATAATGCTCACCTTGTGGCCAAAGGTTTTACAGAGGAATATAGTGTTGAGCAATCACCAAGCTATGTTGCTTAGGAAGAGTCTCGAGTCTATAGTTTGAAGAAAGCTATTTATGGCCTAAAGCAGAGTCCACAGGCATGGTTTGACAAGTTTAATCAAGTCATGTCTAGTAGAGGTTTTTGTTGATGTGTAGTAAATCACACTATTTTCATACGAAAGACAGAGAGGTTATGTTATCCTAATTGTGTACGTTGATGATATTCTTCTTATAAGAAATGATGCAAAGGGAATTACCAAGACCAAGGAGCATCTGGCTAAGGTCTTTCAGACAAAAGACAGGCAAACCAGGATATTTTTTAAGCATTGAGTTTGCCTATTCCAAAGACAAGATTGTGTTTTCCCAACAAAAGTATGCATTGGATCTCTTTATGGAGACAAGTTGCTTAGGGTGTAAACTAAGAGTATACCAATTGAACAAAATCCTCAATTTTGAGATACATCCTTTAACAAATTGGAGAATCCCAAGCAATACTATAGGATGGTCGGGAAACTTACATATCTCACTGTTACAAGACCAGATATTGCCTTCATTGTGGGGTTGCTAAGTCAGTTTATACATGAGTCTTGTCAAGTGCACTAGGTAGGGGTCCAACGAATGCTTGCCTACATCGAAGGCACACCTAGAAAGGGACTCTTGTACAAGGCAAATGGGCACTTGAAGGTAGAAGCATTTTTTAATCTAGGTATGCTAGTGACAAGATGGATAGTAAATCTACTTCAAGATATATTACTTATATTGGGGGCAATCTTGTAACTTGGCAAAATAAGAAACAAAATGTCGTTTCTTGTTCCAATGCTAAAGTTGAGTACAAGTCAATGCGAGAGACTGGTTGTAAGTTAGTATGGATTTAATCCCTTCTTAAAGAATTGAGTGTGATTGTGCAAGAACTTATGCCTATGTACTGCAACAATCAAGCTACCATTTATATTGTTAAAAATGAGATCTTTCATGAGCATACCAAATACATTGAGGTTGACTACATTACATTTGGGATTTGGTAATTAAAGGAATTATCTGTACACCATATATTCTTCACAAAAATTTGCTAATATTCTCACAAAAGGATTGAGTCATAATGTGTTTAACTTTATTTATAACAAGCTGGGTATGACTAATATCTATCTTCTAGCTTGAGGGGGAGCGTGAGCAAATGGGTCTTGCATGTGCTTAATGAGGATCCATTTAGCTACTCTACATATATATGTGTAATACTCCATTATGTGAATAATAATCAAGCATTTTACATTTTATAATAGTAACTATTAGACTTAAGTATGTTTTAAGGTTTAGTGTGTGTAGGTTTAATCCCACATTGGTTAAATGTATTCTTGTGTGTATTATGTTAACCTCTATAAATATAAGTCTCATGTTATTTTAGCAATAAAATCAATCTTCTACTTTCTCTCATTCTTAACATGGTATCAAAGGTTTACGTTTTGACAGTCCAATGGAAGAACTTTAGGTGAGGAGGAGGAAACCTAGCCATCACCCTCCTCCCAACCACTTCCACTCTCTCCATTTCTCTCTCAAACCCTAGCTGCACTCCCCTGACAACATCATAGCTTGCTATTTCGTCCTTCCCACACTTTCTGTCATCCAACTCTACTAGACAAGCCTCTCAATCATAACTCTTGCAACTAACTCTCTCCCTAACATGACTCCATAAGCAATTGTCTTCACTACTGCAACCCCTACAAGCAACTCTTTTTGCCACTCTCAAGCACAAATGACCTCCCTTGTGGCTTTAGCTCATACAAGCAACCTCTCTCGCTACTTCAACTCACATAGGCAACCTCTCTCGCTACTTCAACTCACATAGGCAACCTCTCCATTGGCTCTCCTCGTCTTACAACTCTTGCAACCCCTCCATCAAGTTGTTCTATGTTTAATGAAGGCAACTCTCCTTCAACTTCTTCCCAATGTTTGTAGGCAGTTCTCACAAGTTTCAACAATTCTTTTATCAATCTCTTTTTTCAATGTGTCGAGCTCCATCCATCTCCATTCACTACCACCTAAACCTAGCAGTCCAAGTAGGAAGAAGATGGACAAACAAAGATAAGGAGATGGCACGTATAGTGAACAAGCATAGAAAAGAAGAAACAAAAATTAGAGTTTTTAAGTTTTAAGTATGTGTTTAAGCTACTAAGTGGTTTTTCTAAATAAAAAAAAAGAATCGCTACCCAAATTTTATTCATCAGGCCGGTAGGTGCCTACAAACCAAACTCTTAAAAAAGAGTACAAAGGTGGGGAGACTAAACCAAGACCCCACCAATCTAAAGCAGACACAAGATTAAAACAACAAGGAAAAACGTACAAGGCCAAATAATAGGAAGGCAACAGACACTAAGATGACAAGAAGCCAAGAAACACCAACAAAACCCCAACCACTAGTCGTTCCGGTAGCTACTAAGTTGTTTGAGTTGTGTATTAAATTTGTATCAAGTTAGGTGCTCCAACTTGAATAAAAGTGTAAAAGTTAAGTACGTATTAAGAAAGTATATATGTGGGTTTAGTCCTACATTAGTTAATGTTTTTTGTGTGTGTTATGTAAACTCTAAAAATAAAGGTCTCATGTTATCTTAGTAATACAATCAATCTTCCTCTTTCTCTTTTTCTCAACAATAACTATTGCAAAGATCGAAAAAATCTTGAAAGAAATTGTGGTTTCTTACATTCTTTGTCTATCTTGTCTCTTACTTTTCCCTGAACACCTCTTTCTTTTTGTCATTTTTCCTATGTAACTTTCCTTAATTTCATGGATATCCACCCATTTTCTTTAAATTATGTTTGAATGCATTTTAAAATATTAAAGATTGATAGCACACCTCATGATTCTAATGAACTGGTATATGCTGCAGGATAATTTAAAACTAATATACAAGTAAAACACAATTAAGCAACACACATTAAAAATATGGAAAAAAAAAAGAAATGAGCCGACCTTTAAAGCCCCAAATACACCAAGGTTTTCCAAACAAAATGTCAAATTATCATGAACCTTTCGAAGTAAACTCAACTTTTTTTCAAGCTCCAGATCATCAATCCTACTTTTCAAAAGTGCCTCCAGCTACAGAAAAAATAAATATATATAAGCAGGCCATCATCCCTTATTTTTTAAGGCCCTGATGAAAAAGGTATATCAAAAGAAACCTACACGACTTTTTCTAACTTCAAGTTCTTCAAAAAACAATGATATGATTTTTGAACTGTTCACATTTACAGGCCCATAGAGATAAACTCTAACATCAGGACAAGCTACTATACCATCTAGCTCTTCACTGTGTTCAACACCACGAACCTAAAAATAAAGGGAAAATACCAAGAAAATTTTTCTGATTAGAATGCCACAAAATGAAGTACAATATGAGCATAACAAAAGGGAAATCAACTTAGAGTTTACCTTGGCATGAAGTATATTCTCAAGACTATTGATACATTTTGCATATTCCAACTCATTTGGACCACCTACCCAAGACATGAATAGAAATTAGAAATGCATGGATAAACATTACAAGGAGCACAAAACTTTACCCAAAAAATAATTGCATCAAACACACCCTAAGCAGGACATTTGAATATCTAGCTTGATGCTATTAACAATTTTTAATGAATAGAAATATCTAACTTTACTAGACTCTTGCTCATATTAGAACCATGGGTTCAAATAAAATGTTGCACATCAACGTATCAAGCAAAACATAATTATTATATTTAAGATAAAATGGTGATTACACATATTCAAATAGTTGCATATAAGCTTCATGCAATGAATAAAAAAGCATCTTGAGCTATTGTTCCTTAATGATATCAATGTATGCCTTACGATACTAAATCACATACCACCTTCCTCACTAAATTCATTGCCGAAAATGAGGACAAGATCAAGGTTTCAAATATTGGTATTGTATTAAGGATCGGTCCTTTAGGAAAAGAAAACGTATTAAAAATCAAAGTTTGGGAGGAAACACAACAATTTTATGGCAATAACAAAAAAATTCAAATTCCAACAAACTCAAAGATAAGATAAAACCCATGATAAGCATATAAAAACACCTAGATAAATTTTTTAAGCAATTATTATGCATAAATTATCAATTAAATATAAATATAATAGTCACATGCATGAGAAACTCCTAAATCATGTATAAATAACTAAAAAAACTCATTAATAAATGATTTAAAATTTAGATTGCATTTTGTTGGAGTCAATGGCCCAATAGGCTAGAATCCAAGTGTGGATCCATTTACGTAGTCACTTTTATATATATGTATAATCCTGCTAAGTGAATGATGACAACGATTTATCTACTTCAATTTGGTATCATCAATCAAGGTTAACCCTAATTTTCGCCTTCGTTCCTCCACCGTCACCTACCTCGTGCTCAAAGTTCTTCGCTGAGCCCTTTCTTCTCTTCTTTTCTCGTCACCGACTTGCAACAAGCAAGTTTCTAGAGAACACCTGAGTACAGTTCTTCCTTCTCTCCAGTCTCTCTTCTTCAACCCTCCTAATGCTCTACTACTCCATTCCGATGGACCAACAATGATCATCTTCCTAGATGGGCAAGCTGAATGTTATCGACATCAAATTAAATGAGACCAACTATCACCACAGAGTGAATGCCTTCAAGTCATTCGTTATCTCCTAAATGAACATCACTTGATAGACGACCTGGCAGAATCGAAGCTCACTAACTACTTGGCTTGGTAGGCAACGGATCATACAATCATTTCCTTGATCATCGATAGTGTGGAAGACAACATTGATTGAAGACTCGTACACCTCCGACCAACCTGCTACATCTAGGAGACCCTTCAATAAACCCGACGAGCCTCCCTCGTAACGTGGGACAGCTCTCCTATGGCAGTGGACAGCTTCCCCTGCGTCGGACGACACTGGCAGCGTCAGAAGACCCTGGACCTGCGACGTCAGACAGCTTCCGACAAACGGCCCTGGACCTGCAGCGTCGAACGGCTTCCAACAGACGACCCTGGACCTGCGGCGTCAGACGACTTCCGACAGACGACCCTGGACCTGCAACGTCGGACGGCTTCCGACAGACGACCCTGGACTTGCGGCGTCGAACGGCTTCCGACAGACGACCCTAGACCTGTGGCGTCGAACGGCTTCACCCTCCTCGTGCACGACGTCGGGCAACCTCTCCTCGAAGACGCAACACCAAGACAGGACCTTGCTCGCATCCGCACCACCCGCACGAACACGGTTTACTGTTCATCCGCACAGTAAAACCCTAAAAAACAGACCGAATCCCCTTTTCCTTAAACCCTAAGCTCTGATACCAGTTTAATGGGATTAAATCAAAAGAAAGCCGTGATTCGATACTAGGGAAGGAGGCAGAAGAGAAGGAGAATCAAGCACAACACTAGGTTTTACGTGATTTAGCCAAAGCTTACTCCACAGGCGTCTTCTGGTGGTTTTACTAGTTTTCTCACACACAGTTACAAGGTTACAGCACTTATTTATAGTGCATCATTAGGACACAAATCACTCCAAAGGCTATTAGGCCCAATAGGCCCAATAAGGATACATACACTTGTGAAGACTTAAACAGTCTCTACACCAGAGTAACCCTAACAGACTCTTCGTTATTCACACCTTTTATAGTCACCTTCATACCTTGCTCAACAATCTTGATCTTTACTGGTTGTCCCCGACGTTGCAACCCAAAAGCACTATCATGAGGAGCTCAACATTGCTCTCTTACTAGTGGGACTGCAACCAAATCTCATGTCGCAGATCCATGAACAAATTTTGGCAACTGACACCACTCCCTCCTTGCAAACCACCTTCTACCATGTCCTCCGCCTCACCACTTCTCTTATTTCGTTAACAGAGCTTGCTACCCTCACTGCCATCTATAACTCTCGCAACTCTTACCAAAGTTATTCTTAACATAATTGTGGAAGAAATAATAACAAACATTGTAAGCCATGCGTCCACTACGAGAGGATAAACCACCCACCCAGCCATGTGTCTACGCACTTTGCACACTCAAAAATTACCATTCCAGTTGTGGGCAATGAAGGGGGTTTGGCTGCTACAATGTCCACTACTGCACCTACTTATCCAATGATTCAAATCACTCAAAATGATTATAATGAATTGAGAATCCTCTGTGTTCAACAAAGCAATGAAGCTTCTACCATACATATGCTTTCTACCGATATGCATGCATCTCACACATCCCCCCATAGTTCTTAAATTATTGATTCTAGAGTCTCCAACCATATATCGAGTAATCGCTCTCTTTTTACTCGTATCAAAGATAATTCTAATATAAATTCTACTTCTCTTGTCAATGGTCATAGTTACTCTATTTATTGAAAGGGCATTACACCCATCAACACAAGTATCTCACTTGATAAAGTGTTTTAAATAACTTATTATCAATTTCATAATTCCTTTTAAAATATTTATTTATAAATATTTAAAATAAATAACATGAGGAGAACTAGGTCAAGAGCAACAAAGCCACAATAGCAAGTGGAAAGTAGCAACAGTGGCGAAGATTTGCATCGAATGTTTGCACACAAAAAAGAGGAGAAGAGGAGAAAACTTAAAGAGAAGCTTGTCGATGTTTACTAGCCAACACTAAACCTAGGAGAGGAAGTTAATGGAGCTTTGCAAAGAGAGGGAGCTTCCAAGACTTGTTGTAAAGAAAGGGAGCTTCCAACACTAAACCCTTTATCACTGGTGGTGAGAACCTTCAAAGAGGCCGTCAATGGAGAGAAGCTTTGAAGAGGTCATCAGTCATGTAGGAAGCTTCAGTCTAGGTCGGGCTAGAATTGGCAAGGACAAGGGCGATTTTCAAGCAATTTGTGAGGGGTCGGGCTAGAATTGAATTCCGAGCCATTCTTTTATATCACAGTGCCTTGGAATTGAATTCAAAAGAATTCATCTAGTACAAACAACACTTCCATTGGAATTCGTCCAGTACAAGAAAAGGTGTACATGAAGAAACCTACTGGGTATGTTGCACAATGGAAGAATTAAGTATGCCAATTACGAAAGGTAACTTATGGACTTAAATAAAGTCTATGATCGTGGTTTGCCAAATTTAGCTCTATTATACTTTCACATGGTTTCAAGAAGTGTGTTGTTAACAAGTTCATGTTTATTTGGAAGCGATCATTTAGATATATCATACTTGTTTATGTTAATGACATATTACTGACAAGTGATGATGTTGCTAGAATTAGTTCAACTAAAGTCTTTCTTACAAAGCACTTTGCTATAAAGGATATGAGACAACCAAGATATTTCTTGGATATTGAGTTTGCATATTACAAAGGCAACATTTGCTCTCCTACAAAGGAAATGTGCATTTAATTTGTTAATAGAATCTGGACTTATAGGATGCAAGCCCAAACAAACCCCAATTAAGATCAAACCTTAGTTCTAGGATTCTACTTCAAAGCTATACAGTGATGTAAGGAGATATAAGAGACTAATTGGCAAACTTATCTATTTCACTGTTACAAGACCAAACATATCCTTTGTAATGGGCCTTTTAAGTCAATTTATGAAGGAACCAAGACTAGTTCTTTGGCATGGTCCATTAAGGGTTTTATCCTAATAACACAAGAAGTATAGGCAAGGGTTTAATATATTCAAACAATGGTCATCTCAATGTTGTTGGCTATACCAACTTTAGTTATGAAGGAGATCATGATAATAGACAATTAACTTCTGAATATTGTACTTACGTTAGTGGGAACTTGGTAAAACATGGTGAGGTAAGAAACAGTAGAAAGATCTCATATTTCAACACAACTAAGCTAAGTAGTTGAAGGGTTCTCAATTATGTTATAAGTTAAATTAACATCGATACTATTTCCAATGTGGGACTATTTGTCCCAACACTCCCCCGCACATGTGGCTCTGGCCTTTCACTGATACCGATACTATTTCCAGTCAAGGCCAAGGCCTACATGTGGTTGACAAATAAAGTGCACAACCTACTTTGATACCAAGTTGAAAAGTCTCATATTTCAACAAAACTCAACTGAGTAGCTGAAAGGTTTTCAACTATGTTATAAGTTAAATTGACATTGGTACTATTTCCGATGTAGGACTATTCGTCCCAACAGAAACAAAATGTTGTCACCAAGTCAAGGATTGAAGCAAAATATAGGGTCTCTCAAGCTACTAGTGAACTAGTATGGCTTAAGTCCCTACTTAATGAACTTAGAGTTCATGTACTAGTTCCCATGATTGTGAATTGTGACAATCAAGGTCATTTAGGGAGAAATGATACTTTCCACAAGCAGACAAAGCATATTGAGATCAACTGTTGCTATATTTGAAAGCTAGTCGAAAGAAGTGTTATAAGTTAGATTGACATCGGTACTATTTCTGATGTAAGACTATTCATCCCAACACTCCCCTGCATGCGTGGCTTTAGGCCTTTCACCGACATTGATACCATTTCCAGTCGAAGCCAAGGCCTACGCATGGCTAACAGATAGAGTGCACAACCTGCTCTAATACCAAGTAGAAAGGTCTCATATTTCAACACCCTAAGCTACATTGACATTGGTACTATTCCGATGTGAGAATTCGTCTCAACAGAAACAAAATGTTGTCGCCAAGTCAAGGGCTGAAGCAGAATATAGGGTCTCTCAAGCTACTAGAGTTCATGTACTAGTTCCTATGATTGTGAGTTGTGACAATCAAGGTCATTTATATAGAGAGAAATGATACTTTTCACAAGCAAACAAAGCATATTGAGATTGACTATTACTATGTTCGAAAGCTAGTCGAAAGAAGTGTTATTTGTACTCCCTACACTAGGTCCTCTAATCAATTGGCTAATATTTTCACCAAAGGTCTTAGTGTGAGCATATTCAAAAAAATTTGTAACAAGCTAGGAATGTTTGATTTATAGCTTCCAACTTGAGGGGAAGTATTGGAGTCATTGGCCAAATAGGCCCAGATCCAAGTGTAGATCTGTTTACTTAGTCACTTGTATATATTTGTATAATCCTATTTAGTGAATGACAACAACAGTTTATCTACTTTAACTCATTTCAATGAAATTCAAATTATAGTTGAATATAATCCAAGCTATAGCTTAAAATGTCATACTATATTTTAATAAAAACCAAGTTATGTTTCAAAATATATCATATTATATTTTAATAAAAACCAAGCTATGTTTCAAAATATATCAGATTACATTTTGAAAAAACTTAGCTTACAATTCAATATTTATAAGTTACATTTCAATAGAGCACCACTACTCATCATAAGTAGCTAACGGTTTAAGCCCTAATCCTTCAGTCATAGGTTCAACACCTTACTCTCCCCATCTGTAAGAGGAAAAAAAAACCTTGCAATTTGCAAGACTCAATACTGTGACCTTTAAGTCTGACTCTACACTTGTTCGACTACAACCTACTAAATAAAAAGGTTACATTTCAATAGCATATACGGGATTTGTATCACTTGGAAATCCTAGAAAATGGAAAAGGAATTTAAAAATTTTCCAAGTATAAATAGCCTTACCCTTTTGATTCTCTGAACCCCCCACCTTCGACTTTGGAAAAAAAAAGTGTGCCCAATGCATCACTCATCCCTAACATTTTTTAAATTCTGACTTTTTGGAATTTAAAAAAAGTTGCTTTGAATACTTGCTGTTTTTTTGTTCATTTGATTGCACAAATATACCATCATTACAACAGCAAGGCTGTGCTTTGGCCAAGTAACTGAGTTGTTAAATGAGGCAATAGACCTGTTTAACAATAGGGAGAGATCACCTTTGTGCTCCTAGCTCGTTCTTATTACTTTATTGTCCCCCATTGTAATGAATGAACCTCATTATTTATGGCATTCAACATATATTCCTTCAAAAAGAACAGTTTCTGAAGTTTTGTGGACTGCAAAACTATAATTAAAAAAACAAAAACAATCATGCCCACACAATGCACCAATTAAAGAGACAATTTATCTTACTTTATATCAAAAGCTAAATAATCTCCTAAATAATGCATGCAAATCTAAAATAAAAAATTTGGAAAGCTTCCTAGCCATCATCAAAATCATATATTGTAAAAGATTTGAGAGATAAATTATGAAAATAGTTTTACCTCTTCCAATTATTGGAGATGCAGTCATTCCAAATATATGAGGACACCATCCATCGTTAGTTTTATAGAATTCCTACATGGTTTCCATTAAGAGATAAAATAAGTAAAAAGCATAATACTACCACTTGAGTCAGAATCTATATTATCTATTTTAGTAGTACACCTTCATGATTAGTGAATAAGGATGCATCATATCACGTTGAGCATGATGGCATTCATCAAATACCAACAGTGCAACTAACCCCATCCTAAGGAAACAGTGACGTAGGCTTTGTAGAAATACTTCAGGAGTCATCACAAGTACCTGTCAACATAGAAAAATATAGAAATCAAATGTCTATTTAGATTTTTAAAATTTTTATTTATAGGTCAAGATAGCATTTTGAAGGTTTCATTATAAAAAGCATCTACAAAAAGTTTTGAGCAGCACTTGGGAACATATTAAAATCACAACTTTTGGAATAGCCATGTACAAGAGAATCTCACATGCTATCTACTTTTGGCTATCCATTCCAACATGGTAGAAATACCTATGAATCTCTCCACCATGAAGCAATGGATATGCAATGGTTAAGAAGTAGTGTGCATGGACATTTATGTAATTTCCTTGTCTTGTTATCTATTGTATAAGTATCCTTAACTGGTGATTAAGGAAGATAGACTCTTTTTATAGTAATCCACATGGTATCAATGCAAGGTGCTATCTAAGCACCACAACACCATCTTCCATTGCACCACCACCACCCTTCCACCTCCATTCTTGCCAACGCTACCATCACAATGTTGGATCTTTCTCCATCTTGTAGTCTTATCAACATCAATTTAAGCAATTAGGTACCTTTGTTTGGTGCCGCCCACCAAACATTTGTCTGATACCACCCACTAGACATCTAATGGTAACCACACCCCTTATTATTATAACAGTTGAGTACTTTTGTCTAGTGCCACCCACCAGACATTTGGTGATCCCCACACCCCTTCTTATTATAACAATTAAGACCTTTTGTCTAGTGTCGTCCACCAAACATCCATTGCACCCCTTATTATTATAACAATTAGGTACTTTTGTCTAGGCTGCCCATCAAACATCTAGTGGTTGCCACACTCATTATTACAACAGTTAAGTCCTTTTGCCCAGTGTTGCCCACCAAACATTCAGTGGTCACTGCACCCCTTCTCATTATAACAGTTAGGTACTTTTGTTCGATGCCACCCACCAAACATCTGGTGGTCACCACAGCCCATCTTGTTATTATAACTTTCAAATTAGGGAAAAGAAAATTGTGTTATGTATTTCCCATTATGTGTGAAATATATACATACACACAAGATATATGGATCTCATAAAATTCATTTACCCAACATACTTATTTACATAACTCTATTCAGCACTTATTGGGTGTCCAGCACACATTCTCTCCGATGTTATAAGGAATGATTGGACAATTGGGATTTAAACCCTCGTAAGAATTAGGGTTCCTCGTACCCTTTGTGTAACTTGTATAAATAGCTCGCATAGAAGCAAATGTGAGCTATGCGAGTGGATGCTTGTAACCTTAAACTTTGTGGCATAATGAGAGTAAACAATCACTAAGCCTGTAGAATAGGCACACTACCAAACCATGTAAATCCCTATGTGTTCCTATTCTCATTCTTCCTTTGTGTTCTTGAGTATTTCATTTGTGAGGATCATTGTTAAATCTAGGTCGCATCTTTCCCTAAAAGTGATATTAAAGCTAGGAGGTCTCATGTCCAAGTCCCAACAAGCACGTTCTACATGTATGCGTGCTGAAAGGGAGATTGTTAGGTGTCCAGCACGCATTCTCTCTATGTGTGTCTCAACTAAGCCGCCTATGCTTGAGGAGGTGTCTCGCACTTTTACCGTGACAAGGGACTATAACCGAAAGTTGGGGATCGGATGGCTAAAAGTCACACTCAACACGAACCTGTACATGCTACATTATACCTTAAAAGAAATTAAGGAACTCTTACTATCACTTCAGAGTTTTAACTTAGTGATAGCACCCAATCCTAACAACACTCTCCTTCAAAATGGACGACATAAGTTACATAGTCCAAGCTTGTTACATAATTCTTTGAAAATACTAGTACTGAGTCCTTTAACAAAGATGTCTACAACTTATTGAGAAGACCAAGTGTAAAGAGTAATGATGATCCCTTTCTCCACAAGCTCCCGTAAGTAATAACAATCAACATCTACATGTTTGGTGTGTTCATAAGAGATATGATTACTAGCCATATAGATGACTACCAGATTATCACAATGCATAATCATTGAGAGAAGAATTGAAAAACTCATTTCAGTCACAAGAGATTTTAACCAAACAAGTTCACTCGCAGTTTAAGACATTATGCAGTATTTAGCTTCGACACCATACTTGAAAATCACATTTTGTTTCTTGCTCTTCATGTAACCAGATTACCTCCAATATAAGTGCAATAACCTGAGATTTATTATCTATCCTTGTCCCCTACATAACCTAAATCTAAGTAGGCAACAATGTAATTGTGGTTATGCTTGGTGTAGATCAAACCTTTCTTAGGATCACCTTTGATAAATAGAAGAGAAACCTTATTGCTCCAAGCCACTGAATCTTTTTGGGTTCATCCATAAACCAACTCAATAATCCAACTACATAAGCAATATCCAGCCTAATAACTATCAAATAAATCAACTTGTCAATCAATCTGCGATATCTCTCAATGTCTTCAAATGTCTTAGAAGTAACATCCCAATAAGGTAGATTCTACTCCACTGGTGTAGACTCTGGATTGCATCCTAAAAGACCTATTTCCTTTAACAGATCAAGAGCATATTTCTTCTGAGATAGTACCATTTAACCTTTATGGTAAGTAAACTCAATACCCAAGAAATATTTAGGTCAACCCATGTCTTTGATCACAAACTCCTTGGCTAAGAAGACTTTTGTATCTGAAATCCCTTTTCATCATCACCGATTCAACATCTACAACTAGAATGGTGCGCGTGCCTAAGAAGTTTTTCTTAATGAATATGGATGGATCAACCACATACCAACAAAACCCAAGAGATAGCATGACTGAGCTAAGTTTGTCAAACCAAGTCCTAGAGCTCCGTTTAAGCCCATATATCAGCAAGCACACGTCTCCTGGAGATCTCCATAAAGGAATGCATTGCTTATGTCCATCTGAGTCAACTACCAACTACTATTGTAAACAAGGGACAATAACACTCGAATAGAATTCAAACGGGCCACTGGTGAAAAGGTCTCTACATAATCAACCTCATAAGTTTAAGTAAACTCACAAGCAACAAGGAAAACTTTAAACCCACTTTGCACTTGACAATAAACACCCACGTATTACCAACAACAAGAGTATCATATGGGTGAGGCACAAGAGTCCACATGCCCCTATTGTGTAATGCACAGATTTCATGGTCCATGGCAACCTTCCACTGCAGTAGTGCAAGCACCGTCAAATAATGCTTGGGAACAGATACTGAGGACTCAACAAGAAAATTGTAAGAAGCATACTAAGAAATGGGATATTTAGCTGAGGAGCAAGTACCTTTTCAAAGGGCAATAGGAAGGTCGGTAAAGGGTCAATAAAGGAGTAGGTTGAATTACAATGAGAGTTATGTGTTGCACCGATGTTGGTAAACCTAAAGGGTGAGCTTGGGGTTCCTTAACCAATGTGGGAGGAAGGGCACTAGGAGCAATAGGCGCAGGTTAGGGCATTAGGTCCGAAGAAAAAGGGCCCTCAACAAAAGAAAAAGAACCTTCTCCAAAAACACATCATCATATGACACAAAGTAACGCCTAGAAAGGGATGATAACAATGATACCCCTTCTAAGAATGAGGGTAACCCACAAAAATGCACTTGATAAACCAAGGAGAAAGTTTATCAAGTCCAATAACCAAGATTTTGACAAATACAGTACACTCAAAGACTTTAGGGGGTAAGACATCAACATTAACCAACATTTATCACCATCTCTGTTTGATCTACATGAATACTTGCAGATTATTTACTTTTTTCAGCATTGCTTACTTAACGATTTTATTTCAATAGTGTCACCTTCTAATTTCTCTATTCAATCTATATGAGCAATCAAAAATCATTTTGTTTCCTTTAGCACTAACTTTCCTGTCTTATTCTACATGCAATATCAGTGATTTCCTATCTAGGCATGTCTCCTTCTTATCTAACTCTCGTCTCCTGTGGTCCTCATTAAGTGTAGTTCCCCAACCACTTCTAGCATGTGTTAGTATTTTAAAAGTTGTCAATAAAGCTATTTAGACAATTAGGAAGCTGACCTCAGGTCAAGCAAGCAAGGTATTTAACACCTTCCCAGCTTATACACAAATCTTTTTAACTCTTCTTTCAACCTTGTCCTATTCATCTTGTTTTGAAAGAATTGCCTCTTTCACCCTTCATTAGATTCATAGTTTTCCTTAAAATTAGGTAATGACTCCTTCTCAATCTTGCATCATTCTCAACGAATCCCAATCTACTTTGTAGTCATGGATTCATTTCCCCACGTTACAGAAATTAATGACTCCACTAAAGAAATGTTTTCTCTAACTCTTGAATAATTGTCTTAGGTTTATCAAGAACTTTTCTTACGAGTCTCCTTGATTGCATTTCTAGTACTCTCCTTGATTGCATTTCTAGTACTGATCACATGTTCACAAGCCAAAGCAATGGCTCACCAAGCTATCTACACTGGAGAGCTGCCTTTGGTCTTTCCCCATGGCATCTGTTGTTTTTAGATGCCCACTGGTGACATCCAACCACTAACATGCCCTCAAATCCTGACTCCCATGAGGAGCATGGCATACATGGAGTAGCCACTAGCAGTCACCATAGAAACAAAGGTTCCCTCCCCTCATGCCTATAGGGGAACACCCATTGGATGATCTGAATCGCCAAAACATTTCCAGTTGTCTATTGGTTCATACACTAGGGCATCATATGTTGTTCAACCCACAAGTACCCATCCATTAGGCATGGCAACATGGGGGCCCAACATTAACCAACCTATAGCAGTGGGGAGATCTACCGACTCCCTAGAGTCAAGAAGAGGGGTACTCCACTGTCTAGTTTATGCAGCCTCCACCCTCTCCTACCAAAGGACGTTCCTCTACCCTAATAACCATCTCTTCACAAAAGTCCTATACTACTTTCTATATCCCAACATTGACACACCCTAAAACCTAATACCATCAACCAACATATGTCACCACCCTTCTCAACATTAGTGGCCCAATCCCCATGCAACCCATGATTCCCCTTGCCATACAACATCATATAGTTGCCACTACCGTCCCCAACACCTCCACTTCTACCCTTGCCTTGATCTACCATAGCCCACTACACCAATCCTACTCCTCCATTCATCAACACTCACCCCACTCTTGCCTCCCAGCCAAACCCTTACAATTGAAGGCTAGCAAACCTAGAAGCAACCATACACCATATGAACATTGGCAACTCTCTAGTTCCCTGCTCTTTCAATGATTACTACTTCTTCCCTGATGTTGTATATTGCTTACTAACTTTAAGGTGCCCAACTTCAACAAAAATATGACGACATTAGTTGTCCACTAGCTCACCACAAGGCATACTATGGAGATGTAGCTCCATTGAAGTCTGACAAGAGATAGCTGATCAGACTATTCTAAAAGAGTCTTAGCAAACTAGCACTTAGCTAGTTCACTAATTTGGATATCTCCACGATCCATTCATGGGAACAAATGGCTTGTCTCTTTCTAGAATGTTATGCATACAACTTCAATTTGGCTTCAAAGAGAGAATCTTTACAACCTCAAGCAAGACCCAAATGAATCCTTTAATCACTACATTGGGCATTGGAGGGCTGTAGTGACCCAAGTGAAAGAAAAATTCTCAGAGAAAGAAAGGATAAACATTTTAATCAAGAATGTGTGACAAACAATGGGAGCCTTACTGGGCATTCAACACCTCAAACCACCTACAGTAAACTAATCCAAGCGAGAGCCAGAATTGAAAATATGTTACAAGGGGGACTTTCCCATTCTCACAACCCTTACCTCAATGAGCAATAATAACACTATTTCGTAGAAGATCAATGCAAATAAAAAGCATAAGAACTCAAAACAAACGATAACCATGGTGACTCCTACAACTGCCAACTCAACGCCAAAGGAAGCATACCAGCCCACTCTAACATATTCCTCTGGTATTACACAGGCTCAAGGACAAGTATACCGTGATTTTCATAGAACTACAAGACACTCAACAGATAATTGTCATTCTTTAAGAAATGTAGTGCAAGATTTAATAGACAAGCAAGCAATAAATTTAAAAGAGCCAACTCCTTCCCTCCCACAAGAATACCAGCATCCTCTTCCTCGCCATGATCCCAGCCTTAGTAGAATCAACTTCATTTAGCCTCTGTCCCCCCCCCCCCCCCCTCTCCTTCGATCCCATGACCTTATATTGCTCAACTCGCATATGTTATTAACACCCTTTCCATTGTTAAGAGTTCCAAACTTCAACCAACCCCAACTACAAATAGAGTGGTCATTCATGTTCTAACCTCCAATCCTCTTATTATGTCAACTCAATATCACCAGACTCTTTTGCTCCCAACACCATCAAACCCCCCTCCCACCAAACATTTTCCTTCCTATCCGATGGATCACCAAACATTCCCAACATCAAACCCCTATCCCACCAAGCATTTTCCTTCCCATGTAATTAATCACCAAACATTCCTATTGCCAAACACCCATCCCACCAGACATTTTGCCAAGCCAACCCTCCTCATCCCTAACCAAACCATTAGAGCCATTACACCACCTCCTCTCATTTCTCTATCAACTCCTTTTATTCCCATCCCCAAGCCAACTCTCCTTATGTCCCCTTCTTCTTATCCAACCCCTAGGCTTTCTCCTGCCTCAACCATCAAATATCTTATGCAAGTTAGGCCATGCATGTTGCGTACCAACTAGGGTCTTTATACCTATAACCTTCCCCTATGTGCTGAAGTAACCAGATCAGGTAGAGAGTACAAGCCTAAACACCCAACTCAGAACACTCCTAGACCACATGGCTTGATTATACACCTTATCCCCTTGGCAACAACCTCAACCTCTCAACAGTCTAATTCATTAACACCTCTCCCTCCAACACCACAATTAAGCCAGCCTCCCCCAACAAACATCATAGGTTAGCTAAAGAAGGTCAAAGCTGACAACCCTTTGGGATCTAATTCAGACATCGCCCGAACATATGAGACTTTCCTCAAAGTTTTTCAAGCAGCCTGGGTGTCAACACAGACTACTCCAAAGGCACTTTACAACCTAATAAACACCATCTCAGGCCCTAAAGTGTTATCCTTTTCCCATGAAGATCTTTCCCTACTTGGTACTGACCACAATATACCTCTACATATCATCGTTCAGTACCAAGACTTCAAAATCCCAGTCACCTTAATTGATGATAGAGCTAGGTTGAACCTTTGCTCAATTAAAACAACCTTGGCACTTGGTTTCACCGCGAAAGACATGACTCCCAATGATAAAGGGATGAAGTTTTTTGACGACACACACCATGATGCCTTTGAAACACTTACATTTACCATTAAGTTAGGGTCAGCCAAGTTTAAAGTCTTATTTCATGTAGAAGAATATAGCTACTCATTCAACCTATTACTTGAAAGGCCTTGGTTGCATAAATACCATGTACTGCCCTCCACCTTGTACAAGATGTTGACGTTTTGGTGGCAAGAGGTCATTATATCTATCCCAACAAAGAACTATAATGACAAGGACGAGTGCATGGCTTCTCTATTGCCTTAAACCCCATCCCTTTCTTCCCTTATTATCCCTTTTATCAGCCCCATCATCATCTACTCTTCTAACAGGCCTCTTAGCCTAGATTGGTGATATAGATTTCAGAATCAGAAGATTTGAGCCAATTCACACTTTGGCCCCATCACAACTTATTCCCTTCGCTCCTCCACCTTTCTCTATTTACCTTCCTCATACTACCCTGCAACCTACAAGAATGTTCTTTGCAGTGTATCAAAAACATCGATTGTATATAGGTACCATACTCCAATTAGCACTAAGAGAAACCCCAACAAGTGGGACCTAGGATATGACCTTTCCATCAACTTTGATCATCCAAATGACAAGGTACAATACAATAGTCTTAACAATTTTGTTAGTGCAAGGCCTATAGACTACAACCAAGTCCCTTCACTAAGGAAATCTGATACTACCCTCCTGGAGGATGAAAGCAATTTAGATCTTGAATGTGATGCAGCTGAGCTCTCCATTGAGTTATTAGTTAATGTGATTTCAGATGGGCAAGCCCTAGAAGACCCTACATCAACAATCACAAAGAGCTCAACAATAGAACTATAGTGGAAGGAGCTCCCCATGGAGTCCATAGTGGATAGAGGGATATCTCGATAATGCTCCTGCAACATCCAAATCCACCCAGCAACAACGATGGAAAGGGGAGGTAGGCATATGATGGGCGAACAACAAACAAACTTATTCTCCAAAGAACAATCAAGGTATCCTCAGCAATCACATCCCTTATAGCTTGAATGCCTTATGCGGACACCAGTACACCATTTTCCTCCCCCACCTCCACAACCTTTACCCCTTCCTTCCTTTTCATCTCAACCCCCTACTCAAACATTGTCAACACCTTCACCCTTCTAATGTCCCAGCTATGTCCTCCACTCTCTCAAACCTCCCCATTATTGTCTTTCTCCATATCAATTCTCTTATCCCCAATCTCTAAACATCAAAGTTTGCCCTCTCCTTCTCAATCCCCCAATTCACCCCACCCTTAGGGACTCACCTCTTAAAGGGCCACAATAACAGTCTCAAACCTTGCAGCATCAAAGGCAGCAACAACAATTTTTGGATCACTGACATCAGCATGGTCACACCTATTAGCAACCTTAAGAACAGCAATCAAAAACTCCTTGTCAACAGCTGGAGCACATCAATCAACACCAACTAGACCCCTCACCAAATTGGGAGTTGATATCTATGGTGTAGGAAATTTGCAAGATGCAAGATGAAACAGAAGGAGGAGAAAGTTTATGGCATGTGGAAGAAGAGACTAAGGAAACAAATTTAGCAATCCCTCAAGAAATGAAAGAGGTCAAGATCAGTAGTAATATACCTGTTGAACATAAAGGGTTGCTCACGATGCTATTGAGAGAGTTTTCTAACGTATTTGTCTGGAGTTATAAAGATATAATAGGCTTGGATGAAGAGATTGCAATACACTGGCTACCACTAAAACCAAACATAAGGTCTGTTAAAAAAAAGTTGAGAAGATGCAGGAGTGGGCTTTAAAGCTAAAAGACGAGGTACAGAAACAATAGGAGGTTAAATTCCTACAGACAAATATCTTGAATGGATAGCTAACATAATCATTGTCCCCAAGAAGGATGATTTTCCTCTGCCGCCTATAAACATATTGGTGGATAATGTAGCCAGGCATAAATTTTATTCCTTTATAAACAGCTTTTCTGGATACAACCAAATCAAAGTGGTAGAGGAGGATAAAAAGAAAATAGCCTTTGTTACACCATGGGGATGTTTTATTATAGAGTTATGTCCTTTGGTTTGAAAAATAGAGGGGTCACCTACCAAAGGGCAATGACCACTCTATTCCAAGATATGATACATAAAGAGGTTGAAGTGTATATAGATGATGTGATTACCAAGGCAAATAGCTACGAAAATCATATAATGTGCCTCCACAAGTTGTTTGAGAGACTCTGAAAGTTCAACCTCCAATTAAATCCAAACAAGTGTCTTTGGAGCTTTAACAAGTAACTCCTTGGCTTTGTCATCAGTGCGAAAGGGATAGAGTTCGATCTAGGGAAAGCCAAGGCAATTCTAGACATGCCCTCTCCTAGGACTAAAAGGAAATTAAAGGTTTACTAGGGAAGCTGCAATACATTGGGTGCTTCATTTTTAAGCTGATGCCTATATGTGAGCCTATTTTCAAACTCCTAAAGAAGAATGCTTAGACAAAGTGAAATAATGAATGTCAGCAAACTTTCAACAAAATCAAACAAATATTGGCAAAACCCTCAGTACCAGTTCCCTCAACTCCTAACAGCCCTCTCTTCTTACATTTGTCAATTTCTACTATGTCAATGGGAACAGTGTTAGGCCAACTTAATGGCACAGGACTAAAAAAGTAAGTCATTTATTATATCTGACAAAAGGGAAGTATGGTATGATTGAAAATATTGCTTCTCTCATTACTAAGAAATTAAGACATTATCTAATGGCCTACACAGTACATCTACTTAGCAAGCTTGAACCTCTCAAGTAGTTATTTGAAAATTCAGCACTAATCAGAAGATGCATGAAATGCTAACTAATGCTAGCAGAATTTGATATAAAATGTCTCCCAAAAATCAATGAAGGTCCAAGCTTTAACCTTTTAGGCAAGCACCTTGGGTTCCAGGTAATGGTGACGTACAAAACCAGTTCTATCAAAAGAAGTTCATAGTTTTGTGATGTGAGAGAGAGATGGAGAGATGGGGCTGCTTCCCCATCCCAAGTCAAAGTGTGGTTAATGGTTCTAGTTAACCTTTTAGGCAAGCACCTTTGGTTCCAGGTAACGATGAGGTACAAAACCAATTCTATCAAAAGAAGTTCATAGTATTGTGATGTGAGAGAGAGATGCATGTTGGATCTCATCGTTCGCTCGCTCGTGCACTCGTCTTCTCCGACATGGTGAAATGGAGAAAGAGAAAGGAGACAAACACACACAACACAGGATTTTACGTGATTCAGCAATTTGCCTACTCCACGGAACGGTGGTAGGAATCCTACTGCTTCAGCTCTCTAGCTTCCAATGTGTACAAGTACTGTCTTACAATCACTGCAACAACTCCATCTCTTTGCACACACAGCCTCACTCTCAGGATGAGCACCGTCTCACTTCTTCACACAGGCCGTTGTCACACCACTCACGTCGTTCTCGTCGTCACCTCTTGTAAGGTTACAACATGCCCCTTTTATAAAGCAACACACTAAACCCTAAAAGGAGAACCAATCCTAGCCATCGATCTGGATCCATCATCAACAGATCTGACGTAAAGTTAAGCGAGAACTCTATAGACCTCTGTAACGTTAACTCCAACAGCTGCCTTTCAATCCGATGGCCAACCAGATGCCTCCTCCAGCCGCTCCACACCTCTGTCAGTCCGCGCCACACCTCTGTCAGTCCGCACTCATCCTTCACCAACCCGTCCGATTCTCCACTCGACTGTCAGACGTCTGGCCAAACCTGCAGCCGCTCCATTCCTCTACCAACGACTAGTCGTAACACTACGGACTTTAGCCTACAGCCAACCTACACTTGTTACATTACGGACCTCTGTAGTGTAAGGCCCTTCTTCTAGTTGCACCGGCGGCTGCCCTTCGATCCTGCGACCGGCCAGAGGCACCTATCCGGTCAGTCCTCCAGCCACTCCACGGCCTTTGACTCTCCACAACATTCTACCTGACCACAGGTGCCGGTTGTCGCCTCTTAACTGTCGATTGCCGCCTACATCCCCAACTTCCACTTGACTCTACCTTCATCAAGTCAGGCTCCATGACCTGTTACAACCGCAACAGTCTGGCCGGCCACAAGTACCAACTACCGCCTCATTTCCGTCGACTGCCGCTTGCTTCCACCAGCTACCGCCTGACTCTTCATCAAGTCAGACTCTACACACAAACCCCAACAATCTCCCACTTAAAGACTAACCCAGCTTGTCTTTCTTCATCTTAAGTTGTCCTTCCAACTCCATGTTTTATAGGTTAACACACAACCTCTTCTGGTGTTTTACGGGCTAACACGCAACCTCTTCCGATATTTTTCAAGCTAACACACAACTGTACCACACCTCTCCTTGATGACACCAGAGCTTTTGAAATGGGCTTAACTCTGCTAACTCTCATCCGCACCTAAGACTCTCAAGCGCTTGTCGTCTCCCTCTGAAACAACATTCCTTGAGCAATGGATCTCTCCTCGACCTTCCTGTGACCGTTAGTGAGCTTTCTTGCATTGCTCTTGACTTTCCACTCCATCCTGTATCGTGAACAAGTCTTGTTTGCAATGCCCCTTCGTAGGTTGACATTCCTCCTGGAACCTGTCACTGAACCGGACTTCAGTTCCGACCCTCCGGCTGCCAGGTGTCTTTTGTAGGATTTCGCCTCCAACCTTCCGAAAATCGGTTCTCTCTCAGCAGGCTTCCCTCCCTTGAATGTCATCCTCTTACGTACTCTACTAGAGACTCTATAAAGTGTTCTAATCTTCCACACTTTGGCCACCGTCTTTGTCCCACTGGTTACCGCCCATCAACCCCCACCCAGGTCCACATGGTAACCCTACTAATCCAACTGACTTACCGAAATCAAGTTTCTGACTAAGTCAAGAACATACTGGACGTCGTCTAGCTCCCACTGACCTCCGTCAATCAGAATCTTCAAAGAATCCTTGCCAAGCACGTCTAAGTTCCTCCTATTTGCAAGGTGGATTTTCTTCTTCCGGGTTGCGATGTACCCACGTAGCAACCCCTTCTTGTGAGTGGAATGGAAGGATGCGCCTAAGTCCATAACCCAGGCAAAAGCCGGACTCTCCAAACTACAGATTAGGGCATCATTCTATAGCTCCTCGTCAGCTACATTAACAGATCCCTCTTCGTGTGCTTTCCCCTTGTCTGTCCTCGAGGCTCCACACGTTCTGCTCATGTGGCCCTTCCGGCCATAGTTCCAGCACTCAACATACTTCAAACTCCGTCTCATTCCACCACCATCCTGGTCGCCCCAACAACCACCTCCATTCCATCAACTCTGTCGTCGATTTCCGGCCCCGACATGAAGGGTCGTTCCAGAACCCTCTCCCTCTGCGTTGCTCCTCCGACGAACATCCTCATTCAAGATCAGATCTCGAACATCATCCAGTCGCAACTTCTCGTGTCCCAGAGAGCTACTAACTCCTGTAACAACCGCAAACCAACTTTCCAACAACGACAACAGCAAAATCAATGCTTTGATCTTCTCATCGAAGGAGATCTCCACTGAACCCAACTAAGAGATCAACATGTTGAACTCATTGATATGCACAGTGACAAGCTTCCCTTCGACCATCTTCACGTTGATTAGCTGCCTCATCAAAAACACATTGTTTGACACCGATAGCTTCTCATACATGTTGGACAATGCTTTCATCATATCAGTCATTGTCCTCTCCTTGATGACATTAAACGCAACGTTCTTTGTCAGCAGCAATCTGACCACTCCCAATGCCTTCCTATCCAACCGCTCCCACTCTTCCTAGCTCATCTTCTAGGGTTTTACCCCTTTCAACAGTGCATCCAAGTCCTTTATGTGAAGGTAGTCTTCAACCTGTACCTTTAAGAACCCAAAATCATTTCTATCAAATTTCTCCATCATGAACTTGTCTTCACCCATAGCTCCCACTTCTTCCGAAATCCACATGAATCTACCTTGCTGCCGATCTGTACAGCCGGTTGCCGCTCTCCTTGCCGGACGTCAACTCCTTTGGGCGCCCACCTGCTCTAGCAACAAACTTCTCCAGATTCCGCTCTATCCAGACAAATTCCAACCACCTCGGGACAAACACCACCTTCTTCGCCATACCTGCACAAAGCCAAACCTCTTCCAACCTTCCCTCTGATACCAGTTGTTGGATATCGTCGTTCACTCGCTCGTACACTCGTCCTCTTTGACATGGTGGAATAGAGAAAGAGAAAGGAAATAAACATGCACAACACAGGATTTTACGTGGTTCAGCAACTTGGCTACTCCACGAAATGGTGGTGGGAATCTTGCTACTTCAACTCTCTAGCTTCCGATGTGTATATGTGTCGTCTTACAATCAATGCGACAACTCCCTCTCTCTACACACACAGCCTCACTCTCAAGACGGGCGCCGTCTCACTTCTTCACGCACGCCATCGTCACACCACTCACACCATTCTCGTCATCACCTCTCGTAGGGTTATAACATGCCCCTTTTATAGAGCAACACACTAAATCCTAAGAGGAGAACTAATCCTAATCGTCAATCTGGATTTATCATCAACAGATCTGACGTAAAGTTAAGCGAGAACTCTACGAACCTCTGTAGCGTTAACTCCAACGACTACCCTTTGATCTGCCGACCGACCAGATGCCTCCTCCAATCGCTCCACGCCTCTGCTAGTCTGCACTCGTCCTCCGCCAGCCCGTCTGGTTCTCCACCTAACTACCGGACGTTTGGCCGGACCTGCAACCGCTCCACTCCTCTACCAACGACTAGCTATAACACTACAGACTTTAGTATACAGCCAGCCCATGCTCATTACATTACGGACCTCCGTCGGCCCTTTGTCTGGTTGCACTGGCGGCTGCCCTTCAATCCTACAGCCAGCTAGAGGCACCTGTCCAACCGGTCCTCCAACCGCTCCACGGCCTCTGCCTCTCTATAGCATTCTACCTAACCACAGGTGCCGGTTGCCGCCTCTCATCTGCTAGTTGCCACCTGCATCCCTGACTTCCACCTAACTCTGCCTTCGTCAAGTCAGGCTCCACGGCCTATTCCAACTACAACAGTCTAGTTAGCCACAAGTACTAGCTGCTACCTCACTTCTGTCGGTTGCCACCTGACTCCTCTAGGCGCACACCTGCTCTAACAGCAAACTTCTCCGAATTCCGCTCTATCCAGACAAATTCCGACCTCTTCGGGACGGACACCACCTTCTTCACCACACCTGCACAAAGCCGAACCTCTTCCAACCTTCCCTCTGATACCAATTGTTGGATTTCATCGTTCGCTCACTCGTACACTCGTCCTCTCAGACATGGTGGAATAGAGAAAGAGAAAGGAAATAAACATGCACAACACAGGATTTTACGTGGTTCGGCAACTTGGCTACTCCACAAAATGGTGGTGGGAATCTTGCTACTTCAACTCTCTAGCTTCCGATGTGTATAAGTGTCGTCTTACAATCACTGCAACAACTCCCTCTCTCTACACACACAGCGTCACTCTCAAGACAGGCGCCGTCTCACTTCTTCACGCACGCCACCGTCACACCACTCACACCATTCTCGTCATCACCTCTCGTAAGGTTATAACATGCCCCTTTTATAGAGCAACACACTAAATCCTAAGAGGAGAACTAATCCTAATCGTCAATCTGGATTTATCATCAACAAATCTGACGTAGAGTTAAGCAAGAACTCTACGAACCTCCGTAGCGTTAACTCCAGCGGCTACCCTTCGATCTGCTGACCGACCAGATGCCTCCTCCATGCCTCTACCAGTCTACACTTGTCCTCCGCCTGTCCGTCTGGTTCTCCACCTAACTGCCGAACGTCTGGCCGGACTTGCAACCACTCCACTCCTCTGCCAACGACTAGCCGTAACACTACAGACTTTAGTCTACAGCCAGCCCATGCCCGTTACATTACGGACCTCCGTCAGCCCTTCATCTGGTTGCACTAGCGGCTGCCCTTCAATCCTACAGCCGACTAGAGGCACCTTTCCAACCGGTCCTCCAACCACTCCATGGCCTCTGCCTCTCTACAACATTCTACCTAGCCACAAGTGCCGGCTGCCGCCTCTCATCTGTTAGTTGCCGCCTGCATCCCCGACTTCCGCCTGACTTTGCCTTCGTCAAGTTAGGCTCCACAGCCTATTCCAACCGCAGTAGTCTAGTCGGCCACAGGTACCAGCTACCGCCTCACTTCCGCTGGCTGCCGTCTGACTCTTCATCAAGTCAGGCTCCACACACAAACCCCAACAATGGAGAGATGGAGTTGCTTCCCCTGCATGAGTCAAGAAACTTCTCTGATTTGACAATCCAACCTGATCTTATAATCCCAATGGATAAGAGAGAAAAGGTTTAGTAAGGGAGACACCCCATTCCTCAAGAGCACAATAGCAACGAAAGAGTCTTTCAATTTCTTACCCTTTGTCTATTAACATTTGTTTATTTGATGCTCTTGTTTTGCTATGTGTAGCATCTTTATTGGTAGACTAGGGGGCATGTTGGCTGCCCTCCTAGTTTGGCCTTTTTTTTATTTCTTTTCTTTGCCTATGCTATTACCATCTATTTGTTTGCCGCTCTTTTTTTTTTTTCTCTGTGTAGCATCTCTATTACTAGACTAAGGGGATCTAGGTGACCCTCCTAAGTTAGCCCCTATTGATTGATTTCCTTTATTTTAACATCCTGTAATCTTGCATGTTACTACCCTCTTTGCAGTCATCCCTAATTTAGTTAAACTAGGGGCATGTTAGCTACCTTGCTAGTTTAGCACTTTTAATTCCTCCTTAACTTCCTTAACAAGTTAAGCCAAAGGAAATTTAGCCAACAGCGAATCAAATGGAGTAGGTCTGATGAAAAATCAAAATCAAGGTCATCAAGTAGTGCATAACCTAGTAAGGATAACAAAGGTACAAAACTGTTATAGAAGGTCTTCTATACAATTTCCAACTTCAATTATTATGCATTACCTCCTAACCTTTTTGTATGAATGAGAAATGAATAAAAAAGTCTTACGGTTTGTTAGATGCCCCCATTGAAGGGAGGCCATTGCTGGTGTTGGCTTGCTACCCCCTCAAGGACTTCCACGTGAGCCTTAAACCCTAAACTTTTCTAGTGAGTTCGGCACATGTTTAGATCAAGTCAGTCGGTAGGGCATCATTGGAAAGTCCTGCCTCTTCCCCAATAGGTACATTTTCAACGCTTCCCATTGCCTGGACAGGTAATCACTCCTTTGTTCTTCTCTACTTGGCTATCCATTTTCTAAACCTAATCAAGTCATGCTTGGAAATGGGGAGACTCTTAACATAGATCCTAGGCGTAGCATCCAAGTTAATCAATAAACCCTTAACGTATTTGTTTATAGCGTCAACATAGTATAGTTGACTAGGTGGGTACCTACACTTCACTATCATGTTTTTCAGATGATGCTTGCAGGCACTAGCCCAGTTAACCTAGATCTTCTTCATGACTACATAAGTAGCCCAAGACACCACCTTAGTAAATATATCTCTAGGCCCACCTTTCAACAATAGGTTGTTACCTAGAATTAGGGCAACCACCCATGCAAAGGCATTTAGTGCATTTATAGCTCTTAATTCCCTAGGATCAAACCAAGTTCAATGAAGAAATGGTAAGTCATACATCATTTCTTGCATTTCCTTGATTTAAATCAAGAAAAAGGTAAGTTAAGTCATGCATCATAAATGATTGCATTGACTAATAGGATTTAATCAAGTAATTCATGCATCATAAATTGCATCATGCCATATGTTGTATGAAGATCCTATGCTTTTAAATTTTGTTAAACTCATTTATTAACATGTCATACATCACTTGCATTTTTGTTTAAGCTTTTCTTATATTAATCTATAGCTACATATAGACTAGGCTCATTTAACTCATTTCCAACCCATTACATGGGTGTGAAAATATTTACAACTTTTCCTTAAACTTCTTTAACCTCTTTCTTCTCAACCCAAAGGCCCAATATCTCTTTCACCTCAATAGGTCTAAAACCCCACTTCACATATTTTATACTTAGAATACACAAGTGCATCATACAACTTAGCAGCTATTAGATCACCTAAAAAGTCAACAAGTTAGACATGTAAAATGTCTAATACTTTCCTCATGCGTACCTGGAAAACTTATTTCAGATACTCTAATTAGGCCTCAATGGACCTTATCCCTTAAGCACAGTGTTAGATTTTCTTAGTTTAACTTACATTTAAAGTAAGGTTCATTTGATAGCACTCCTATTAAAACTAAAAATCACTCTCAACGTAATGATGACATGGGAGATTCCCCAGATAGCTTTTTCACTCCCTTTAAAATAAAAAAAAATCCAATCATTTGGTAGAAGAAGTGTTTTTTTCGCTCTCAGAGTAAAAAAAACTGCTACCAAACGAACCTTAAGTGGCAACTCCTAAGGTCCAAAGGCTCATTCTCCTTTAATTTAGCCAGCTTAAGCCTTTAAAAGGCCCACCTCATCCCCTTTAAGCATATAGATTCAGTACAGAGTATTCTATGAGTGAAAGCCTGACCCACTTTGTAGTGTAGAAAATCACATTATACGAAAAAAGAGACTACATCAAAACTAGCGTAAGAAACATCAACCTCGTACTGCTGAACCTCATTTTCCCAGTTCTCATGGTTCTTCAAGTGCTTTGTGTCGCCATGGTATGTCTGGACTTTAAAATCAGTTGAGTCTTCAATCACAACAGCTTGCTAAAAGACAATACCATCACATCAAATGGTTAAAACAAAAAGAAAGTAATATCTGATCAACTCAAACGTCATAATCTACCAACAGCTGAATAGCGATAATCCATTATGGTGCCACGGATGAGGGCCTTGATTCGAATCAGGCAAAAACACTAACATCATCAAAAGAGAAAAAAAAAAATCTCGATCATACCTGACGAACGAGAAGCACCGTCGGAGCAAGAAATACGCAGACGTCCTTTTTCGGCTTCCGGAACAAGTGACCCAGCTCATACATGACGAGCACGGCAATGTGCGTCTTCCCGCAACCCGTCCCTAGGCACACGATCGTGTTGTTCGCCACCGCCTCCTTGCACAGCTCCAACTGGTACCTTAAAATGGACACCGGAAACGAACAAAAGAAATCCAAATTTCAATAACAATGAAATCGTACCGCCAGAGTAAACAGACTCACTTTCTGGCGATGGCCCTGGGGTCTTTCGCAGGAGCACGGCCTTCACTACTCCCGCTGCTGCTGATCTCCGCCATTTTGGGAAAGGGGAGGACGACTTGGAGGTGGACGAAGTGAAAATTTATCGAATGAAATGTAACAACTAAAAAACTATTTTTTCTTTTTTTAAAATGTAAAGGCGGTTAGAATGTTTCCATAACTCTATAAATAAAAAACCAATAAGGTGAATTACTAAATTAGCTCAGGCAATTGTTATAAATTACAATTTGATCCGATCTTATGTGTTGAAAGCTTCTGACCTGTTCACCATCGGACTTCCTTTCTCACTTTTCACTTAGATATTTGTGTATTTAAAAGTAATAAGAAATTATATAAAATGATCTTTTAAATATACAAATCCTCCTTAGACTTTATTTAGTGTGAAGTTTTTTAATTTTAAAAGTGAAAAAAAATAATTCTTATAATTGTATTTATCAGATAAAAAAATTAATGCATTGAAAGATGAGTCACTAGATGAGATAACACCATCAACTCATATTTCTATTTATTTTGATATTTAAATAAATATGTAATATATATGTAGTGAAAATATATAAATATTAATACGATTTGATGATATAATAAATAAAAAAGTGTATCAAAAAATCCTCACATCTCGATGACTATAAAGTATTTTTTGTTACAACAAGAACTGTGCCTTAGAACTCTCTCTCTTCAACGTCTGATTAATTAACTGAGGTACCATTGAGCGAACAAGAAGTACGTAGTCAATAATTAGTTGACTTCCAACGTCTGATTAATTAACGTAGTGGCAAGAGGAGTATGATAAATTGGTATCAAAGTAGGAAGAAATGAGATGAACTTTGAGTGTTGTTTTTTTACTTCCAACAAAAAACGTGTGCAATGATGATGAAGGAAAATAGAATAGCGAACCTATCAATAGATAATAGAAGCAGCCGAATGGAGAGGAGAACCCCACCACGAGCATTCTTGAGATTCTCATTCCCTAACTATGGAGTTGGAATTTGTGCGTGGGACATTTCTTTGACTGTTATAATATTCCAGTGCACTAGAATGTCAAGTATATATGCCACTCTCCATCTAGAAGGAGATGCGGTGCAGTGGTACAATCGATACCATTTTGATCTTCACAAAAGATTTGGTAGAACGCTTCAGGACAGGAAGTGGAGAATCCCTAGTTGCCACCTTGTCTAAGCTAAAGCAAAAACATTTAGTTTGAGAATATCAACATTAATTTGAAAGATTACTGATTTTAACTACCTGTTTGGGAGATTAAGAAGCTGCAGCTATCTTCATTAATGGCTTGAAGGACGAGACCAGGGTAGATGTGAAAGTGGCTAATTTGACATCTTTATCTGTGACTATGAAGATGACTTGAGTGCAGAAATAAAAATGGTAGAGTCATGAAGAAATACTTGGAAGGAAAAATTTAATTGCTCAGATATCGACGACTAAAGAATAACCCAGTGAAAGGATTGAATATGCCATTGGAGAGGAGTGAATAGTACACTTTAAGAAACTTTATACGAATTTAATTAATTCAAAGTATAAATAAAATACAAGCAAAAGGAAATAAAGTGCACAAAGAGTTTTTAAGTGATTCCTCAAATGGGTACATCCACTTCTAAGTTTTATGAAAAGAATGTAACTTTCATCTTATTTGTATTTTTGATTATGATTTGTAACTTAATGTACTTAAGGACATTGTTGGAATTTGAGGCTTATGTATAAAAGTCCAAATTCGCCAAAATTGAGAAATCAAGAAGAAGCTTTCTTCCTTGCTTCTTCTCCTTGTACCTACCATCTCAAATAGTGAAACCCACTAAGAAAGCCATCCGTGGAGTACCCAAAGTGAAGGAGAACCACGTAAATCCTTTGTGTTTGGATGTATTATTCGAATCGACACATTCTCCCACTCGAAAATTCGAATTCAAGCACGAAATCCGCTGGCAACGAGCTCTCAAACCTGTGATTTTCGACCTCGATTTGGGCCCCAATTTCTTCCAAAATCATAGGGCTTTTGTTCGTGGAAGCACAACAAGTGGTATCAAAGCAATTTTAGAGATCGAAAACCAGATTTGAATCCGTATTTTGAGCTGAAAGTTGCAGCCACGTCATCGTCACCGCCACTGCCGCCACCGTCGTCGTGAAGAAAAATCCGAGGTTTTGATTTTTGGCATCCTAGTTGAAATTTTTGTGGTTCCTTTTGCCGACCGTTTTTTATTGCAAAGTAGTTGAAATTTTTGAATACGTGTTGAAAATCGGATCTTGTGCCAAATTTTGAATTTTTGGATGTGTTTGATATTTACCTAATCCAAGTTCAACAAGTTCGAAATAAATTTTTTGGGGGTTTGTTGAAAGTTGAAGCAAATCGAACACATTTTTGCATTTTTGGGTAGTTTCTGAAATTAGAAATTTGTGAATGTATGTTTGGAAATTTTATGTGATTATTGCTGTTTAAAATCACATTTTTGAGATAGCAACTCCTAGCATGAAAATAGACAAGTTTGATGGCAGAAATAGTTTCAGTCTGTGGCAAATAAAAATGAGATCACTTTTGAAACAACAGGGCATTTGAACACCTTTAAATAAAACTGCCACATTAAATAGAGATTCTACTGAATTTGGAATACAGGAGGAGAAGGCTCACTCCACCATTTTATTGTGCTTGTCAGATAAGGTAATTATAGAAGTTGCAGATGAAACAACTTCCTCTGGTTTGTGGCAGAAATTAGTGTCATTATACATGACTAAATCATTAACAAACAAGTTGTTGTTAAAGCAAAGATTGTTTTCACTAAAAATGAAGGAAGATACACCACTTAAGCAGCATTTAGATCAGTTGAATTTCATTCTGATGGAACTCAAGAACACAGGTGTTACCATTGAAGATGAAGATGCAACTCTCATCTTCCTTTGCTCACTTCCTCTCAGTTATGAGAATTTTGTTCAATTTTGTGTAGTTGGAAGAGATTCCATTACACCGGAAGAAGTGAGATCCAGCCTTCATTTGAGGGAGCTGAGACACATGGTGCAGCATGACAGTAATGAGGCAAGTGGTTCTGGCCTCACAGCTCATTAGTAAGAGAACAGAAGTAGAAGCCAATGGAAAGAAGGTAATAAGAAAAGAAACAGGAGCAAATCCAAAAGTAAGTACTCAAAGGATACTTGCAATTACTGTAAGGAGAAGGGACACTAGAAAACAAACTGTCCCAAGTTGAAGAACAAAGGAAAGGCTGTAGTGACAGAAACAGATTCTGCATCTGATGGTGATTTTTCTCTTATAGTTTGTTGTAGTGCTTATTCAAGTGATCAGTGGATCATGGACTCAGGAGCATCTCACCATATGACTCCGTGCAGGGAGTACTTTGATACATATGAGCAGGTGGAGGATGGCCAAGTAACTTTGGCCAATGACAATGTATGCTCCAGAGTAGGTGTTGGCACTATCAAGTTTAGGATGTAAGATGACATGATTAGAGTTTTGGAAGATGTTTGGCACGTTCCAAAACTAAGTAAGAACCTGATTTCTCTTATGACCCTTGATTCTAAGGGTTACAGATATTCAGGTGGAGGGGGAAAGATTAGTATTGTAAAAGATTCATTGGTTGTAATGAAGGGTGTCAAATCTGGCCCCTTATACATTTTGCAAGGCATACCTATTTCTGGTTCATTTGTAGCAGCTACATCAGATCAGGAGCATCAATCTATTATATGGCACTCAAGAATGGGTCATTTGGGATAGAAAGGGATGCAGAGACTAAGTAGTCTGGGCAGGTTTGAAGGACACAAGGTAGTTTGCATTGATATGTGCAAACATTGTGTATATGGCAAGCAGAAAAGAGTGTCTTTCGGTAAATGTTAGCACAGTTCAAAGAGAGTATTAGACTATATACATGCTGATTGTTGGGGACCTGCACGACAGTCCTCTCATGGAGGATCAATGTATTTCCTTTCTATTATTGATGACTACTCTTGCATGAATTTGGTTTTCTTCTTGAAATATAAGAGTGATGTTTTTAAAATTTTAAAGCATCGGAAAGCTCAAGTAGAAAATCAAACTGATAGAAAGGTCAAATACTTGAGGACAGATAATGGTCTTGAGTTTTACTCTCAAGAGTTTAATAGCTTCTGTAAAGATATAGTAATCACCACACATTATACTGTCAGACATACCCCTCAATAGAATGGAGTGGCAGAGAGATTGAACAGGACACTCCTTGAAAAGGCCAGGTGCATGCTATCCAATGCAGGTTTGAGCAAGAACTTTTGGGCAGAGGCTGTTAACACAGCTTCCTTTCTGGTTAACAGGTCTCCCTCTAGTGCTTTAGATGGTAAGATACCATTTGAATTGTGGATGAACAGGTCTGCAAATTACTCCAAGCTCAAGATTTGAATGTCCAGCTTACTACCATATGAACAATGGGAAGCTGGAGCCTCGAGCCAAGAAATGCTTATTTGTTGGATATGGTACTGGAGTAAAAGGATACAAAATTTATGACATTGCATCAGGTAAAGTAATATACAGTCGTGATGTCACTTTTGATGAAAATGCTTTGTTGCAGACTACAGAAGAATTGGAAATTGCATCACCAGAAGTTGAGAATACTACTCCTAAACAGGTGGAGTTATATACACAGTAGCCTAGTAATATTGATCAAGTTGAACCAAAAGATAACTCATCAGGTGTTCAGGAAAATGCAGTTGAGGATGAAGAGGTGGAGCAACCACCACCAAGAACCATTGGCAGAGAACGTCCTATTAGGTATGGCTATGAAAATTTGGTTGTTTTTGCCTTACAGGTAGCAGAAGAGGTGGAGGATTCTGTTGATCCACCTATTTATGAAGCTGCATTGAAATGTTCTAATACTGGTCTTTAGATACTGCAATGGAGGAAGAACTGCAATCCCTCTATAAAAATAAAACTTGGGAGCTTGTGAAACGTCCAAAGAACAGGAACATTGTAGGTTGCAAATGGGTTTATAAGAAGAAAGTTGGGACTCAAGGCAACACTAGGGTGTAGCACAAGGCAAGGTTGGTTGCCAAAGGCTATTCACAGCGAGAAGGAATTGATTACAATGAGATATTTGCTCCTGTTGTATGTCATACATCCATTAGAGTGCTTTTGTCTATTGTTACAACACAGAATCTCGAATTGGAACAATTGGATGTAAAGACGACCTTCCTGCATGGTGATTTAGATGAAGATATCTGGATGGAGCAACCAACAGGTTTCGTAGTACAGAATAAAGATGATTGGGTATGCAAATTGAATAAGTCTCTTTATGGACTTAAGCAGTTACCACGACAAT
Organism: Amphibolis antarctica; assembly: GCA_024699675.1. NCBI lineage: Eukaryota > Viridiplantae > Streptophyta > Magnoliopsida > Alismatales > Cymodoceaceae > Amphibolis > Amphibolis antarctica. The sequence goes on along the minus strand of JAMKPZ010001662.1, from coordinate 1,022 downwards.
GGTACAAGAGATTTGATGCATTCATTACCAAAGTTGGTTTTAGGCGCAGCTATTATGACTCATGTGTGTATGTTAGAACTTTTGATGATAACACACATATTTATCTACTTTTGTATGTTGACGATATTCTCATAGCTGTAAAGAATATTAATGTTATTCAGGAGCTGAAGGGCAGATTAAAATTTGAATTTGAAATGAAGGATCTTGGTCTAGCTGGCAGAATTCTTGGGATGGAAATCAGGCATGACAGGAATTCTGGTAAGCTATTTTTAAATCAACAAAAGTATGTTGAAAAGATCCTTAACAGATTTGGCATGACTTCTTGTAAAGCCATTGGCACGCCATATGATAGGAATTTGAAGTTATTCTCAGCTATGTGTCCTGAATCTAAAGTCGATAAATTAGATATGCAGAAAGTTCCTTACTCTCAGGTAGTTGGTAGCTTAATGTATGCGATGGTTTGTACCAGGCCTGATTTAGCATATCCTTTAAGTGTTAGCAGGTTTATGTCCAATCCAGGCAGGGAACATTGGAAAGCTGTGAAAAGGATATTCAGGTACTTGAAAGGAACTTCTGGCATTGGTTTATTATATACTGCAGATCAGAATTGTACTTTGGCAGGTTATGCAGATTCTGACTTTACAGGAGATGTTGATAAGAGAAGGTCTTTGTCAGGCTATGTTTTCACATTTGCAGGTTCCATAGTGAGTTGGAAATCAACTCTTCAACCTACTGTAGCGCTGTCTACTACTGAGGCTGAATATGCGGCTTTGACAGAAGCTGCTAAGGAAGGAATCTAGATGAAAGGATTGTTAGGAGATTTGTGTTGGCACACAGATAAAGTAGACATCTACTGTGATAGTCTCAGTGCTATTTGTCTCTCCAAGGACAATGTCTTTCACGATAGAACAAAGCATATTGATATGAAGTATCACTTCCTCAGGAATGTAGACAGGATAAAGATCAAGAAGATCAACACCCGAGACAACCCAGCTGATATGTTTACCAAAGGGGTTGTGGAG
>JAMKPZ010001661.1:0-39912 GCA_024699675.1 Amphibolis antarctica | reverse complement strand
TGGTGAAATAATTTAAAACCATTTGGTGGACTTATTCTAGTTTTAAACATTGGTATTGTTGCAGTATTATTAGCTGCATTATCAAAAGTTATACTACCAATTTTATTTCTAATTCCATATAAATCAAAAATTTCCATAATGTTTGCAAAAATTGTTTCAGCAGTATGTGGATGTTGAATTTTTCTAAATCCTATTAATCTTTTTTGTAAAGTTTAATTTTAATCAATATAATGTGCAGTTACAGCTATGTACCCATCCTTAGTTCTATTCGACCAAATATCTGAAGTACATGTTATACATATCATTATTGTACTCATAACATTAATAAGTTCTAATCTAAGCTTATTAAATAAAATCATAATATCTAACCTAATAGTATTTCTAGATACACGTTTATATTGTAGACAATATGCTTTACTAATATAATTATCAAAACATTTATTTCCTCCAAAATTTATTGGTAAATCTTCTGAACAAATAAATCTAGCATGTAAGTCTCTAGCCATTTCAGAATCATAAGTCCATGAACTAACACTACCCTTAGGAGTAAAAGAAAGTTGGGTTTGAATTGTTTTATCCTTATTCCTTTTTTCACATGTATTAATATGACTAGTTAAATAATTTGTACCACCAGATGTTTTGCAAGAGAAGTTGGCATTACAAAGGTTGCAGAAGGCTCGTTCCTCTTCTGTGCCATCTGCCATAGTATTCATCATGATTGTGTACTTTGACCAGATGGAAGCTCTCTTCCGATACTTCCTCGGCGGTACAATTGAAGTTGAAGCTCCAGTAGTCTCCATTGACAGTGTTACTTCAACTTCAGGAAAGTTTTGTTCAGGATATTCGTAGCCTTTAGAACTTTGACCTTGGTAGTGCGCCATTGTTTGTGACTTGAGTGAGAAAATTTGAGAAATTGAGAATTGAGATTAGAGTTTGGAGAATTTGGAGTGAAGGAGATGAAGAGTGAGTTAGGTGAAAAATAAAATCAAACACCCTCAATTTATAGAGAAAAGTTGGTTGAGCCATTGAGGCAAAAGCTGACCATTTCACCCGGCAGTCAGTCGCCCATTGGGCGGAAGCGGGCTGCCCGTTGCATGGAATTGGGCTGCCCGTTGCGCGGAAGTGGGCTGCTCGTTGGGTGAAAGCATGTCGACCGTTGCTGCGTCGGCGCGTTGCACCTTGTAAGCCGTGACCCGGCGACCAGTCCCCCCGCACCTTGCACCTTGCACCCGGTTGCACCTTCCACCTTCCACGACATTTCACCCCGGCGGTCAGTCCACCTATCAGCCACACGACCCGTTCTGCCTCATCTTGCGCACACAACCGTTCACCCTGTCGGCTGCACAACTCGGCGGCCCATCATCCCGCTGGCGACACTACCCATTTAGCCCCCTCCCGCGCATCGACGCACGCTACCGTTCACCCCGGCTACCGGCCCAATGACCCGGTGGCCAGTCCCCCTGCCGGCCAGACGACCCGTTTTGCCTCCTCTCGTACACACGACCGTTCACCCTGCTGGCCGCACAACCTGGCAGCCGACCCAGTAACCCGACAGCCCATCCCCCATGCCGACGACACTACTCATTTAGCCCCCTCCCGCGCACCGGTGCACGCAACCGTTCATCTCAACTGCCGGCCAAATGACCCGACGACCATTCCCCCCACCGGCCATACGACCCGTTCTGCCTCTTTCCACACACACAACTGTTCACCCCGCTTGCCGCACAACCCAGCGGCCTATCGCCCCCGCACAACCCTGCAGTCTATTTCATGCGAGGTTGGGCCGTGCCTATTTCGTGCTATAATTCGTGTCGTACTGGCACGACACGAATGACCTGAGGGTCCGACTGAGGCACAACCCACGACACGAAACCGTTGACCAACACAGTCAAACCGTGTTGAGCCGTGCCTGGGCCGTGTTGGGCCGTGCAAGTCTATCCCCAAGCTTTTGATTCAGTGGGAAATCAACTCAGCCACTTACACATACCCTTAAAAAAAAATTGACTAGAGAACCTTAAAAAAATTATTTCCTATGAATAAGTAATGGGAAATTTAAAAAAAAGTAAATAAAATGAAAAGTCAGAAGAATACAAACTTTTGTGTCGCTTTAACATGGGTATGTGTTGACATGCTCGTAGCTCTTCTTTGCTTATCTAAGATAGGCCATGACTTTTAAACAAAGAAAAGCTCGAGATATATTAAAATTTATAAAATATTCACGGCGACACCATTCTTGTAATATAATAAAGAAACAAATTTGTCTTTAACTGTAAATGCCCGTAGCGTCGTTGTCGTGCATCGCACGTAGAAATTTTTTTTTTTAATAGATAAGTCTTATTACAAATCGTACATTTATTAAAAATCTTGTTACAGATCTAAAATTTTCTCCTAAGTTTTTTTTAAAAAAAAACACAATGCGAAGTTGTCTATGGTAATGATATGTTTCATATTTATTAAAAATTCGTAAAATATCATATAAATAATGCAACATATAGACAGATGTAGAATAATAAATTCTCGATAATCTAACTGTTGCATCATAAAAAGGTTTTAAAAATTTAATAAAACATTTTACAATTTTAAAATCATTCTTAGTTAATTGTTTTTGATAATCATCACAATGATGACGATTATAAAAAGACATTATTAGAATTTCATATGGTAATACACTTTTTAACATTAAATATAATAAAAAGTATCATATATTTCATCAAATTGTTGCTGCCGTTTTCCTGAACTAGTTACAAAACTTACAGCATCCCTAATAAGTTTAATATAAATTTTAATTTCTTTTACACTTGATTGTATAATAATATTAATTATGTGACATGCGACTGTTCAACCCAGTTGCCAGCCCAATGACTCGGCGATCAGTCCCCCCGCTAGCCAGACGATCCATTCTACCTCCTCCCACACACACAACTGTTCACCCTACTTGCCACACAACCCAACGGCCCATCCCCCTGTCGACAACACTACTCATTTAGCACCCTCTTGTCGCCAAATGACTGGACGGCCAGTCCCCCCGCCGGCCACACGACTCGTTCTGCCTCCTCCCGCGTACACAACCGTTCACCCCGCCAGCCGCACAACCCGGTGGCCTATCCCCCCCGCACAACCCGACAGCCTATCTCGTGTTGGGTCGAGCTGTACCTATTTCGTGCTATAATTCATATCGTGCTGGTACAACACGAATGACCTGGTAATCCAACCGAGGCACGACCCATGGCACGAAAAAATTTTCGTGCCATGTCATTGACTAGCATGATCATACCGTGTCAAATTGTGCCATTAACAAGTCTATCCCCGAGCTTTCAATTCAGTGGGAAATCAACTCAACCACCTACACATACCCTTAAGAAAATTATTTCCCATGAATAAGTAATGGGAAATTTTAAAAAAAGTAAATAAAATGAAAAGTCAAAAAGAATACAAACTTTTGTGTCGCTTTAACATGGGTATGTGTTGACATACTCGTAGCTCTTCTTTGCTTATCTAAGATAAGCCATGACTTTTAAACAAAGAAAAGCTCGAGATATATTAAAATGTATAAAATATTCACGGTGACACCATTCTTGTAAATATCCGTAGTGTCGTTGTCGTGGCATCACACGTAGAAAAAAAAAAAATTAATAGACAAGTCTTATTACAAATCGTAAATTTATTAAAAATATTGTTACAGATCTAAAATTTACTCCTAAATATTTTTTTTAAAAAAAAAACACAATGCGAAGTTGTCTATCGTAAGATTGAAAGGACTTTGGAAACACTTAAAGTCGTAGTTTGGTAGTTACAAGGGTTTTTTTAAGACTTAAAGATTTTGAAAAAAAACTATTTTAATAGTTATAAGGTCTTTTTTAAGACTTTAAGGTTTTAAAAACAATACTATTTACACCTTCTTAATTTAAACACTACTTGTAAAAAAAAAGACTTTGAATCTAATTTTGATATTATTAGAGTTTCCATTAACAATGACAATAATGTGGTTGTTGTGATGAAATGATAGAGCCGACGAAAAAATATTAGGTATAATGTCTAATCCCCCAGCTTTCAGGTGGGAAATCAACTCCGCCACCTACCCATACATGGTGTTGAATTGATGGTAATATCTCGTCAAACAGTCTATCTTTTAATGTATTATTTTTTATTTAAAAAATATAATTATTAGATTTTTTTTTTCTACTCCACCGCCCCACCTAGTTAGGTATTTTAATTAATGCATCACCTCAATTTTACGAAAAAAAGGGACCCACATTTTAAAGAAAGTAAACGGTCAACGACGCGTCTCTTTTGGAATCATCGCTCCAACCCCGCCGTCTATCTGGAAAACAATTCGCCAAATGTCGACATTTATCGATACCTTGTTGCGAACGCATCTTATTTTTAATTATCGATAAATTTTTAATTAATATGTTTAATCGTCTATTATTCATAAAGTTAATATTTATAATATTTATTTAATCACTACTGTATACTTTTTATTTTCATATATATATATATATATATTGAAAAAATACTTTTTGGTGACGTTATTAGAATTGATTTTCTAGTGATACCTTAATTTAATAGTTCATATTAAATTTGGATCATTTAAATTTTTTAAAACTTATTTAATTAATATGATATTGATTTCTCTCACATGTATACCATCATCTTTACCATCTAATTAATATTTTTTGAACTTTACCTATAGAATATTATGTTTAACGAACAATAACATCTTACTTTCTACTTTATTAACTAAAAAAATTATAGATATTTTTATTAAAATTCTCGTAATTACCTTTTTAAATCTTTCGTTCGTTGTCTTTTAAAAATTAACTCCCATGTACCTATATATACATGTACATGATCAGACGGAAAGAATGGAAACCTCGCGAACGGACGAGATGAGGACAGTGGTCTCCTACTCCGTCGTCGTCGCCTGCATTCTTATCTTCCACACCACTGCAGCGGCTGCCGACGGCGGATGCGAAGCCGGAGACTCGGAGGAGAGCAAGTCCAGGTCGTTGCGGCTCAAGATCGCCGCCATCTTCTCCATCCTCTTCGCCGGCGGGTTGGGGGTCCTCCTCCCGATACTCGGCAAGTCGGTGCCAGCGTTTAGACCGGAGGCCAGCCTGTTCTTCATCGTGAAGGCCTTCGCCGCGGGGGTCATACTGGCCACCGGGTTCATCCACATACTCCCCGACGGCTTCGAGAAGCTGACGTCTTCGTGCCTGTCGGAGTCACCGTGGCAGAACTTCCCCTTCACTGGCTTCGCCGCCATGCTGGGCTCCATTGGCACCCTCATGGTGGACTGCTTCGCCACATCTTACTTTGACAGGCTGCAATTGAAGGGAGTTGTGGCGGATGGGGCGCCGAAGTCGACGGACGCCGAGGGAGGTCAAGTTGCCCACACGCACGCCACCCACGGGCACACACATGGCCCCTTGTCCTCCTCGTCCGACGTTCCTGGCGCAGCCGTGCTCATCAGGAACCGTGTCATCTCACAGGTGTAATTAAGATTGGCCATACGCTTATACATCAATCCATTCATCATTTCAGTCGATTACACTGTATATTAGCCACTTAATTAATTCTGCAGAATCAAATTTTGATTTCTGATATGATGGTTGTGATCAACATTATCATCGATACGCAGGTATTGGAGCTGGGAATCGTTGTCCACTCCGTGATCATTGGGATTGCCTTGGGAACGTCCGGCAGCGCATCCACCGTAAGGCCACTCATAGCTGCCCTCAGCTTCCACCAGTTCTTCGAGGGCATGGGCTTGGGGGGCTGCATAGCTCAGGTGATCCAACACAAGTGATATAAGAATCTTAATTTGATTAATTTACAACGGAAACTATTTTTCCCAAAAATAATCGCTGGGTTAATAGTACGTACGTACGTTTTGGTTGCGAAATGCATTCACATGGCCGGAATCACCGACGTTCGTGTACGTTCCGAATCGATGCAGGCAAGGTTCCGCCCCAAATCCACCATCGTAATGGTTCTGTTCTTCTCCCTCACCACTCCCGTCGGCATCGCCATCGGGATCGGCATAGCGTCCGTGTACAACGAGAACAGCCCCACAGCTCTCATAGTGGAGGGCCTCCTCGACTCCGTCGCCGCCGGCATACTCATATACATGGCCCTCGTCGACCTCCTCGCCGCCGACTTCATGAACCCAAAGGTCCAGAGCAGCGGCAAGCTGCAGCTGGGGGTCAACCTCTTCCTCCTTCTGGGAGCCGGACTCATGTCTCTCATCGCCAAGTGGGCGTGATTACTCGTTACTCTTTAACTTCTAGTTTTAACTTTGTGTAAGTTTACAGATGTCATCGTAATTATATATATTTTTTTTCACATTACTTATACTAAAATTTTACTTTATTTATTTTGTTACTTTCGACTATAATTCTCTGCGAGTTGAAAACAAAGATAACTTAAATTATCATTTTAATAATTAATAGATTGAATTTACAGTCTACGGTCGAGATCAAAATTCGATCGCCATCCTCATCGTCCGTTTCAAGTTCAACGATTCTCCTCGCTCTCCCGATTCCATTCAACGCTTGCTGCGATACGGTGGGTGTACCGTCGATATCGTTAGATTAACGGGCGGATTGATGTATTTTACAACGAAATATTTTAATTTTAATAATTATAAAAAGTTAAAATTAAAAGTAATTTTATAAATAATGTTAAAGTTTATAATAAATTTACAAAATTGAAATTAATTTTCTATTTTTTTTGCTTTTTTGTCGTTTTCTTGACATTTTTATGCATAGATACTCTCTAACTTAAAATTTGTTAAAAATAAAAATTACATTTGAGACAAATGTTTGTAAATAAAAGTCATTTATGTACTTGAAAATGTAATTTTATATTTTTCATCTGAATCTTTCTCATTGTTTGCAAATGTAATTTTTTTATTTTCGTATTGTTAACAAATTTTAGGTTAACGTGTCTAAATTTTAAGATTAATGTTAAAATGAAAAAGGTTTTGTAAAAATATGCATTGAATTATTTTTACGTTATAAATATGGTGCTCATTTTTAAGTTGTCATGTAATGCATGTATGTAATATTCACATGTATGTGTTAACACCTATAATTTTAAAACAGTAAACATCAACATATGCGTATTTTCATTTCTTTTTTAGCGTTTGTGGTTTAATGGAGATAATTTTTGTTATTTTTATTTTTGATTCTTCTATATTTTAATCTAGTTCGGGAAACTTTTTAATACTTTCAGTTTTTTTGGAAGATTTTTTAATTTTTTAATATTTTCAGTTACAACGAAAAAGAATTTACATTGTTGTAAAAAAAAACTGTAAATAGATGAGAGCATTGGATGGCCGTGAAAGGCAGCAGCTGTTCTCGGCGCTCCACTCCTTTCCTCATCCTCGATGCCTTCGCCGTGGAGTCGTACCGGCCGCCGGGCACTTTCACATCCTCCCCGACGCATTCGAGAGCCTGATGTCGTCGCGAATCTCCTGCCCGCTTCGGTAATGTCCACTTGGGCAAGGGTAAGGGGCTGGTGATAGGTGCGAGGTGGGTAAGACCGACGCTGCCGCCGATGGTGATGGTGTTGGGCTTGGAAGGAGTGGTGATCAAGTACCACGCAGGCAACACATGGACACGCCGGCGATTGTGGGTACAAATTTTGCCTTTTTCCTCTTTGTGAAAAGGGACCGGGGAATAGAAATTTGCCTTTCTCTGATACTGAATTTTTAGGGCTTTGTTTATACCAAAATAATTGCGTAGTGATATGGTTGGCACAGCTATCACACTTATTCAGAAAACTATCTGGACTACTAGAATGAAGGGCTTTAGTCCTATATCTACGGCTTATGTTAATTACATGATTTTTGCCAAAATTATAGGTATTGTCCGCCCACAACTGATCTCTTGCTTTCACTATGCTTTTGTTAAATCTGTAAGTATAAATGCCAACATATCGTCAAAGAGGTCTACACAGCTTGCAAGGGAAGACTCAAGCAACTGGGGGTTTTATGTTAATAACTCACTTTCATAAAGCCTTTGACCACTTAGAATGGTCCTGACTTAAAGGAGGAGCTTTACAGGCTGCTGGTTTGATGAAATCCAAAGATCATGGCCTTTGTGGAGAGTACCTGATTCTTTCCGAAGATTAATGGACCCTTTACATCATTCTTCCATCCATCTAGATGCCTTAGACAGGTTTTCCCTTTATTCCTGCTTTTGTTTGTGTTACCCATGGAGCATTTTACTCACATGATGGAAAATAATATGCAATCTGTCTATCAAGGGCTATGAATTTCCAGGTGAGAAAGCCTGTCTCTCATTTACTTTTTTCTGACGATTTACTAATTTTCGGTCAACCCAGCACTCAACCTCTCTATGCTCTTAAAAATATTCTCGATATTTTTGTAAGATCCAGTGGGTTTTTAGTGCCTAATCCTATGAAGTCTATCTATTATTATTCATTGGGAATTGCTCCTTTGGATTTTAACTCGACTTATTTAGAAAGTTCCATTGCTAACAAGCACAATACCCATTTTAAATCCATTTATGGGAAGATGGAGCAAAAATTGGTAGGGTGGAAGTCAATGCTTGTTAGAATAATAGACTTCATTGGAGGATGGGTAAATAATGATTTAAATAAAATTAATCAACTTTTACAATAGTGATTTAACTCTAAAGCAAATTGAACATAAATAGAAGAAAATAATGCACCGCACCGTAGAAACAATAAGATTTATTGTTGCTATCCTCAAACTTAGGACTATGTCTAGCTCTCCAGTCGTTTTGCTTTAGTTTAACCCCATATCCAATGTCCTTCTAGGTCAACACCCAACCGTTTACAAATCAATGTTTTCATGGGCCAACATTTCACCGTTTACACAATTTAGTGTTGTTATGGAGCAACACTGTCGTTTATAGTTATCATTTGGCCAACTCTGCCAAGTTCGCCTTCTTACAAGCTAAGGAGCCCTTATCATAATCCAGTAAGTCATCATTACAACCCGCTGAACTAGGGCTATTAATTAAAAAGAAAAGTGAACACCTACAACCAATGATGAACTATTCCCTTTAAAGCTTCTCCTTGTAATTCTTGGGAATGTAATGAAAGGATTGGCTCTAAAATCCTTTGCTGAGTAAAATGTAGCCTTTATAATTGTGATTTGAGCATAGGAAATATTGTGTGCATTATAGTTGTACGTTTCATGGCCTAAAATTCACTTATATGATAGCTTTAGAACCTAATAAAGAAGGTACAATAGTTTGATGTACTTTCTGTTTTCTGTGAATTCAGTATGCCGTTGATGAATTCGGTATGCCATTTCTCCAATGGCTAGTAGGATCAGTATTTTGATGATGAAATCAGTATGTCATTTATATGAGTCCTAGTTTTCCTATATAAATATTGGTATGCTGAATGCTATGAACCCTAGATTATAAAGAACAAAACGGTATTTCATTTCTACTCTAGTGAGCAGTTGCAGGCTTGTGGCTTGTCTCTCAGAATTGTATTTCGAGATTAGTGATCAGTATACCATTCATGGTCTAGTGGTTACTATCCCTAGAAAACGGTATGCTACTCTTAAAATTGGTATGTTGTTCTAGGTCTAGAGGTTAACTACACTCTTGACTTAGTAATCAGTATTCTGTTTCACAAAAATGACATGCCAATCAGTATTCTGTTTCTTTAACCTTGTTTTTACAACTTTTTCATTTTCCTTACAATAAACTTAACGTATATATTCTTCCTTATACTTATCATTAAACTTTGTATTATCAAAATCACCTGAAAAAGATTTTCCTGACATCTTTCTCATGTTGGAAGGACTGTGCTTATTGTTTTCACTTTACTTTCCATGTGCAATTATTTTATGCCATCTACTATGCTTTCCGAGATGGAACATGTAAAGTGTTTAATTGTGTATTTTTATATATGTTAATTCATACATATTATGGTTTTAATCGATACATCATATATATTCTTAAATGAAATTACATGTTAATCATATTTGTTGGACATGTATGTATTTTTAGTTTAATTGTTATAAAATACACAAATAAAAATCACATTTGATTATATTGTAAATTTAATGAACCATATGTTAGATATGTTAATTATAATTATAATTGTTTGTTATTGATTTAATGTTGTTTTAATGCAAATACAAAGTTGTGTGGGGAGATTTCTACAAGATTCAATGAGTAATGCAAATTACAGGAATCTTCAGGGGAGAAATTGTAAAAGGATTAAACTTTACAAAACCCTCGATTAGGGTTTCGTGCAACCCATCTTTTCCTTTCTCTCGCACGCGAACTACCGTCGACAGACTCCTCTTCCTTCTCCACCTAGGATGTGGCCAAGCTGACGGCACTCTCTCTCCTCAACTTGGTGTTGGACTCGCGATGGGATTTGGAGGTTGCCACACCCTCACGGGGTCCTCCAACTGGTGTGGCTTGGTGCGGAAGTGGAAGGTCCACGGAGGCAGCCCTGTCCTTGAGAGGAACGACGTCCGCTCGGCGTCCAAGTGCGAAGATTGCCGGCGTACCCTCCCCTCCGTGCGCCCAGGTGTTGGAAACTCGGTGGAAGGCGTGTGCAGCCGTCGACGTGCAAGGACAGCAGTCGCACGTCCTTCATCCACGCAACCTAGGTGACTCCCCTCATTGGTGATCCACAGCGGAGTGACGACCATTGTGGAAGCGGAGCAAGGCAGTTTACGTCTATTTGGGACGTGTAAAGCTTCAAGGTATAAAAGAGTGAGGGAAATGATCCTTAAAATGTGTTTACATGACTTGTGTGAGTATATTTTATATTTATGTGTGTATTTGTTGTTTTTATTTTGTTGTGTTGTTGTGTGTTTTGCTTTTGTTCTTGTATTTGCATAACTTATTTTTATTTTATTTCATACTCATCGCTGTTTGGATTCACTTTTGTTATAAATGGTTGGTTGAATGTATATTTGTGATTTTTGTAAATAGTGTTTTATTTGAGGGATACGAGTGATAAAAGGCTAAGGAGGTTGTAAATATATGTAATTTTTGTAGAGAATTCCAACATGTATATGATTTTAGGATTGTAATTTTAGGTTACAAAATTGTAAATTTTTGATGATTTTAATCTTCTAACTTTCTGTGATTTCGATCTGTACTTGCATATACTTAATATAATAGGTATCATGTATTTGTGATTATAAATGTAAAATTTATATTTTATAGATTTAAATTAAAACATTTAAAAGCGTTACAGAACACCAGAAAATTGAAGTTCTTTGTGATTTGTGGCCAGATCAGTAGGTGAAGGTGAAGTCACGTTGGAGAGAAAGTAACTGGAAGTTCAGCAGTCTGGTCGAGAGTGCAGCAGCTTGACCAACGCTCGGATCAATGTAAACCATAAATTTTAGACCTTAAATCTAAAACCTTAAATCCTAACCGTTCGATCATATTGAGTTCTTGCAGAGATACCAACGGAGGTTTAAGATAAGCAGTGTGACCGTCCAATCAAACTAAGCAGTGCAACCAAAGTTATATTTGATATGAATTTTTTTAATTTGAGAATAGAAAAATGTAATTTTTAAAATTGTATTTATTAAATAAGAAAAAATATATTAATTTTTAAGTTATTCTAACTAGACAAAAAGGATTTACATTTATAATATTTATATTTATTTTAACATTTAAATAAAATATATATAATAATAAAATTATATTTTTTTAATATTGATATCTCATGATAAAAAAAATTAAAAAATTATAAGGGTAAAATGGTTTTGTAAGTGCCTACAGAAGTGACTTCTGTAGGTACTCGTTGCATCAAAGTTTAACGGCGATTTGATAAGAGAGAGTGTCTGAAAAAAAAAACTCTCGCGTCGAAAAAAAAACTTCTGTCGATGACACCTACGTAAAAGCAATCCATTTATTTTAACACAAAATTTTTTACAAAAAGTCACCTGCAAGATTTGGGATTTGCGATTCATTTTCCCCAATCATAAAAGAATATTCATTGCGAAGAAAATGTTAAACTGACAAACTATTAATTACTTTAAGTATTTCAGTACATGGTACAAAGTAAAATATGTTTAATCTAAAATGTATGAGTTGAACAACAAATGTATAGGTAAAACGAAACCACACTTTTAATTAAAGAATCAACCATATTTTACTTTGTACTGATCTGGCTGTTGGGTAAACCACGCGGCAACCGGCACGAAAGCCAGTAAACGCCCCCGGCTGCCAATTCGCTGACTCCCTCCTAGGCGGTAAAACTCCTTCTCATCCCTCACTCAACTGTTAAATCCATTTATATAGTCTCAAGTCTTTTAACAAAAATATTCAAATGATATCCAGAGTTATACCCTTAAAACGCCAAAGTACTATTAAAACGTCGATCTTTTAATACAATTGTCCGACCATTTAACACAAAATGCCGAATCTTTCATTTGACATTGTTCACACGTGTACTTTAAAACGTACACACTTGACTCAAAAAATCACGTGTTCATATTAAAACGACGGTCTTTTAATACAATCGTCCGGCCATTTAACACAAAACGTCGAATCTTTCATTGACGGTGAAATTTGGTGACCCTCATACCCAGCACTGATTTGGCTACTGGGTAAACCACGCGGCAGACAGCTAGAAAGTCGGTACACACTTGACTCAAAAAATTACATGTTCATATTAAAACGTCGATTTTTTAATACAATCGTCCAACCATTTAACACAAAACACTGAATCTTTCATCAACGATGAAATTTGGTGACTCTCATACCCAGCACTGATCTGGCTACCAGGTAAACCACACGGTAACCGGGTAAACCACGCGGCAACCGGCTAGAAAGCCGGTACACACTTGACTCAAAAAATCATGTGTTCATATTAAAACGTCGACCTTTTAATACAATCGTCCGGTCATTTAATACAAAACGCTGAATCTTTCATCGATAGTGAAATTTGGTGACCCTCATACCCAGCACTGATCTAGTTGCCAGGTAAATCACACAGTAGCCGGGTAAACCATGCAGTAACCTGGTAGAAAGCCGATACACGTACCCGACTGCCGGTTCCTCAGCTCCCTCCTAGGTGGTAAAACTCCTTATCACCCCTCTCAACCAGCTCGAAAGCCGGTACATGCCCCCGACTGCCCATTCGTTGACTCCCTCCCGAGTGGTGAAACTCCTTCTCATCCCTCACTCAATTGTTAAATCCATTTATATAGTCTCAAGTCTTTTAACAAAAATATTCAAAAGATATTCAGAGTTATACCCCTAAAACACATAAGTACTATTCTTAACTTAAAAATTGAATTTCACATGTTTAACTTAAAAATCTCATGTGCCTTGCTAAAACGCTGATCTTTTATACTTAAAGTTACGGTTCTTTAGTTAAAAGGCCGACACTGTTTACACATGTACTTTAAAACGTACACACTTGACTCAAAAAATCACGTGTTCATATTAAAACGCCGGTCTTTTAATACAATCGTCTGGCCATTTAACACAAAGTGCCGAATCTTTCATCGACGGTGAAATTTGGTGTCCCCCATACCCAGCACTGATCTGACTGCTGGGTAAACCTCGTGGCAACCAGCTAGAAAGCCGATACACACTTGACTCAAAAAATCACGTGTTCATATTAAAACGCCGGTCTTTTAATACAATTGCCTGGCCATTTAATACAAAATGCCGAATCTTTCATCAATGGTGAAATTTGGTGACCCTCATACCCAGCACTGATCTGGCTGCCAGGTAAACTGCGCAGTAGCTGGGTAAACCACGCGGCAGTCGACTAGAAATCCGGTACACGTACCCGGCTACCGGTTCCCTGGCTCCCTCCCAGGCGGTAAAACTCATTCTCATCCCTCACTTGACTGTTAAATCCATTTATATAGTCTCAAGTCTTTTAACAAAAATATTCGAAGGATATCTAAAGTTATACCCTTAAAACACCTAAGTATTATTCTTAACTTAAAAATTGAATTTCATGTGTTTAACTTAAAAAATCACGTATTCATCTTAAAACGCCGATCTTTTAATACAATCGTCTGGCCATTTAACACAAAGTGCCGAATCTTTCATCGACGGTGAAATTTGGTGTCCCCCATACCCAGCACTGATCTGACTACTGGGTAAACCTTGTGGCAACCAGCTAGAAAGCCGGTACACACTTGACTCAAAAAATCACATGTTTATATTAAAACGCCGATTTTTTAATACAATTGCCCGGCCATTTAACACAAAACGCTGAATCTTTCATCAACGGTGAAATTTGGTGACCCTCATACCTAGCACTGATCTGGCTACCGGGTAAACCGCATGGTAGCTGGGTAAACCACGCGGCAGTCGACTAGAAATCCGGTACACGTACCCGACTACTGATTCCCTGGCTCCCTCCCAGGCGGTAAAACTCATTCTCATCCCTCACTTAACTGTTAAATCCATTTATATAGTCTCAAGTCTTTTAACAAAAATATTCGAAGGATATCTAGAGTTATACCCTTAAAACACCTAAGTATTATTCTTAACTTAAAAATTGAATTTCATGTGTTTAACTTAAAAAATCACGTATTCATCTTAAAACGCCGATCTTAAACTAATCACTTACTCCAACATATTAAAATAATAAATTAATGCATATGTTAATTAAGCACTTAAAAAACCTTAATCACCGTATTTGTAATCAATAAATGATTAATTAAAATTCATAAGTTAATTAACGTAATGATTCAAAATATATGGGAGTTTTAAAGTTAAAGGAGAGAGTGTGTACACATCTTTTTAGGTGAAGAGAAAGAGTATTTTTAAATTTTACCTACATAAAAGAGTGTAATTTTTAGATTTTTAAATTTCACTCATCGATCGTGAAATCAACAAATACTTACAAAAGTCACATCATATTTACAGAATCTGTGCTCTCTTATTGTAATTATAAAAATAATTTGAAATTTAAAAAAAACTGCAACCAAACGAAATCCAAAACTGCCGAAAGCGAGCCCACAGTTTGCTCTTCACAGACCGTCGCGTGTCACGAAGACGGATGTCTTTGGTAAGGTTGACCCGTGACGAATACAGACTGTAACAGACGTGACATCAGGTCTTGTCCAATTTTCAAATACAGCGGAGAGCACGAAATCATTCTACATCGGAGTCCCTTGGAATCTCAACACTATGCAGCCGTATTTTTGTTTGATAAAATCTTTAGAAGTCCAACACGGATCGGACTTCCGGGTGGCCTAAACTGTCATTGACCGCCGCGAACGCTGCATCGCCGACAAGCGTCACTCCAAAGGTGCGGACATCTTGAACGGCCTGTCGAGCCCCTCCGCGGTTTCGCCACCGCTGCAAAATGTCGTCTCGTCGACGTGGCATCCACGTGCAATCGACGTGATAATTTTAGAATTTCAAGAAAGTTTGAATTTTTTTAAAGATAATAATTTTACAGGCAAGTTCGGTCGAATTATATGTTTTTAAAAAAAAATCGAAATTATCTGCAAAAAAAAAAAACAAAATACAAGGAAAGGACAATAGCCCAAAAAGAAAAAAATTAAAAGAATAAGAAAAAGAAACCACCGCTAACAGTATCAGTTCTCGTCGAGCAAAATGCTCCTTCATCTTCCAGCCTACAACAAATACAAACCACCACCAACACATACTCATAGAAAACACTACAAAAATAGATCTGTAATTGCACGAGGTCCACAATGAACCTCTCGGAATTTGTCAGGTCATTGTAAAACATTCCTTTGTATTCCAAGCAAATTTTAAAACGAATGTCTAAGCTGCATTTATCTGTGATTTTAGCTTTAGCTCGTGATCTTAGTTAAATTTGATTGAAATTATTATTAATTAAAATTAAAGTTACGTTTATTTAAATTTTTTGTGAGTTAATTATTGTACTGTTATTTGTCTGTACCATGCGATAATAGTGTTTGTTGATTGAAAATGTGGATAGATCGTCAAAGAGGTTTTTGATGAAGTATATTTAGGACTCCAGTAGTGATCACTTTCAAGATAAATATTTATAAAAAATTTCTCACCCTTCCAACATTATTTACAAGTGAGCAACACTACCACAACTCCCTCCACTTCAAACCGCTCTCATATTCACATCTTCTCCACTACATCATTCGTTAAAAATAAGATTTTATTATTAAAATATTATTTTAATAATTATTATTATGGTAACATTAATAAACCTTTTTTTTACCGACAAGTACGAATAGGAAAAAAACGAAAAGAGAGAGAGAGCGTGTGCGCGTGTCTCAAGCTGGGGTCGGCTACTGTAGCATTTCGTTAAAAGTTCTTCTACCGAATGCGCTGATTTTGAATCGCAGTGATCAGAGATGGTTCTGTACAGGTAGTACACGATCCACGCTGTGCGCCGGCGGTGGCGTCCAAGCTGCAGTCTTGCTTGGCCTCTTCCTCGAAGCCTTACTAGTTGGGTAGCACTGCTCGTCGTCGTCGGCTGCACCAGCAGCAGCAGGAGGGAGGGAGGGAGGGAGGGAGGGAGGGAGGGAGGGAGGAAGGAAGGAAGGACGGGGGGTCCGGAGTCCAGCGTCCGGGGTCCGGACGTCAAGTCGCCGCATCCGCCCGTTCTCCGTCGTGCATGCCTGAGGACACCACTGCCGGTTCGCGTACGGTGCGGCATCCAATGCCAGCCCCGTGAACTTTGGCATCGTTTACAACCAATTTTTTCCAATTCCGTGAGTTAAAAATAATTAAAAATAGAGTTAGGTATCTTCACTTTTCTTTTCTTCTGATCTTAAAATAGTTTACTTAAAATTTATTTTTTTCAATTTCTATCGGTGAACGATCACCAATTTTATAAATAAAAGTTTAATTTGTACGTTTGAAAATTTTTTAAAATTTTGAGAATCGGATAGAATTAAAATTGAAGTTGTTTTCACAAATGATGTTAAAATTACATAATAATTTAAGTGATAAAAGTTTATATGTTAAAATTTATACAATAATAACGATGTTATAACTGATTTCAATAGTTAAAAGAAGTTGAACACAAATGAAACTAATTTCTAACTTTTGCTAACTTTTAAAATTACATTATTATTACTACGTATATTTTAACGTATAATTTTTTATTGTCTAGATTATTATACAATTTTAACTTTATTCGCAAAATTACTCTAATTTTAGCTCTATTTAACTCACGAAACTGAAAAAATTTGCCACCAAACCAAAAAAAATCATATGGATTTGACATTTTTTAACCAACCAAATCGTATATTAAGCTTTTAAGATAAAATATTTTAAGAAATATTAAAGTCAGTTGAAGGATATTTATAAATACATAAATGAATCGCAAGTGAAAAGGAACGTAACAATGTTAGCGAAGAATGATTTAATATACGATGAATTCTAAAATACATTGCAAAATCAAAATATTATTTTCAAAAATAAAATATATAATTCTAGAATATATTATATTATAATTAACGAATGATGTAATCATGTTTTAATAATTAAAAATAAAAAAGTGCATGCAAGAAAATTTCTTAAAAATTGTTTTAAACGTTGTTATCTTAGAAAAGAGTATGAAAGACAAAATCGAGTTTAATATATAATAAATCTTAAATTTTTTCGGTTGATTTTAAAATAAATTTTAACGTAATATCAAAATAAGTTTACGTTCCTTGCTGACAAATAAATAAGCTGTAAACAGAAATTAATATACGATACAAATTTTCATTTACTGTTAATTAATTTTAACATATATATATATATATTAAACAAAACTAACAATACATCTTCAACTTCACTTTTGTAATTTTAAATTGAAGTTAGTTTTAAAATTAAAGTTGTATAATTTTAATTTAAAGTTACAAAAGTATAATTTTTATCGAAAACTCGAATTATTAAAGTTATCACTATACAAACTTTTATATACAAATTTTTATATCACAATTCACTGTAAAGTTCAATTTTATTTGATAATAAGTTTGGATTTGGTAATATTCAAAATTAAAATATATTACAAACGTACCTTTAATTGACTGAGGATGTGTTTTTATTTTTACCGAAGATGAGATAATAATAGATTAGGATGAAAATAAAATAAAGAAAGTTGAGGAATCATTTGTTTACCGGTTATTCACTATGTATATCTTTTTTTTATTTTACACTTTAACTATATGCAGTAGTATTTATCAAATGTATTTAATATTTTACATTAAAAAATTATATCAAAAAATTTAAATTATAAATTATATAATATTTTTGTAAAATATAAATTTCAATCTTTAAGGATGACGACAGCAGCCCTCCACTGGGCCAAGTTGCGGAATCGGATGCCACAAGTTGTACCGTGGGAAGGTTTATAAAAATCAGAGTTTAAGTTGAATGAGTAACCGAAGCCCTCAGGCCTAGACTTGGGCCCATGACAGCCCTACAAGTTGTTGCAAAATCCATGATCCCCAGTTAATTTCTTCGGAGAAAGTTAAAAGTAGTGAAGAAAATATTTTATCTTGATAGTAAATAATAATAATAATAATAATTAAAATAATTTATTTTTAAAATAATAACAATAATTCTTAAAATAATAATAAATAAATAAAATTAATTCAATCGTAAATTAAATACATTAGATTTTAAACATCATTCACTTTTCTTACTTCCAATTTTTAAAAATACGATACATTTATATTTTTTAATCTATTTTTTTATTATCAAAATTATTACAAATATTTCCGTAACGTTTCAAATTTTCATTTTTACCAATTTTAAATCATTAAAATGATTGCAAGTCAAATACAAATCTGATTGCAAGTACCCGTGGAAAATTCCACAGTTTCACTTTACCAATTTCACAAAACCTTCGGCTGGCTCTGGCCGGAGGAGGAGGAGGAAGGAAGGTGGTCGGCGGCGGGTTTTGAAATGAAGAGATCTGATCGGAAAGCCAATGCTGGAGGTGTAAATTATTGCGCGGCGAAAGGAAACAGAAACAGGGGATGGGGAAGAGAAAGGGAGATGGAGAGGAAACAAGAGCTCTGGCGTTGGAAATGGAAGCCGGAACCATTTGCCGATGATCGCCGGTCGGATTTAGAAAACCGCAGCTCCCTTCTTCTTCATGTCCTCCGCCGTCTTCCCCAAGGACTGGAGGTTACACCGGATGATGGTGTTGACGAAGACCCGGGTCTCCTCCTCCGTGTTGCCTGGCGGCACATCGACCACGTACGACTCGACGACCACGGTGCCGCCGGACCCGTTCCCGTGCAAGCTCGTCACGGACTTGTAGTTCCCCAGGCGGTGCTCGCCCCCCACGATGCTGAAGCTCGTCACGTGCCGCTCGTCGTCGAGGATCTCCAGCCTCTCCCGGCTGCTGGTGGCCGGTAGGCCGGAGATGACCTCGACCTCCCGGATGGCGCCGACGGAATAGGCGTCCGCGTCGCCGGTGATCATGTGGCAGGCCTTGATGAAGTGCTTGTACGCCTGGGGCTTGTCGAACCGGCGCACGAGGGACCATACCGTGGGGACGGGGGCCGAGATCGTCTGCACCACGACGGAACTGCACTGGTTGGGGGAGAGGCTGTGCGAGTGGTGGGGGGCGGCTTCTGGGGGCAGCTTCTGGAGGTCAACCGGAGTGCAGGGAGCAGCCATTATTTCCGAAGCACGGCATTGTTGGCGGTGGGAGGGCTTGAGAGGGGAGCAATGTGGCATGGCGGTGGCGGTGGCGGTGGTGGCGGTGGCGAGAAAGAGGGTGGGGGTATTTATAGAGTGAGTTTGGTGGCGTGTGTTCAGGCGCGCTATTCTACGGTCCATTATTACCGTCGGAGCGCCGTTTTACACGGCCTCCGATGTTTGAGTCTTCGGTTTTTTTAAAACATTTTTCATGCTATATGTGCTACTAAAGTGAGATAAAATAAGGTACGATATTAATTTTTTATTTTAGTTATGAAACGATTTTTAAGGTAATATAATAATAATTATTTTTTATTTTTTATTTTTTATTATAATTATTATACGTAACTAATAATTACTGTAATATAATTTTTTGGACGGTTTTTTTTATTATATTTTTTTCGGATACTTGGAGGAGTATTTTTTTATTATGGATTGAGGTATTTTTAAACTTTTTTTATTACAAATTTTTTTATAAAAATCGAACAATTTTGTTTTAACGTTTTTATTTCAAGACGTTTTGTTAAGATCGGTCTATTTATTACAAACGTTTATATCAATTTACCAAATTTATCTATCAACTATTTTTTAAATTTTTTTAGCATTTTATTATTACACGTATTTCTCACGTATTAGTGTCCACAGCACACGTGGAGGACATCGTCGAGGATATTTTGATTGTTGGCTTTGTTTAACAAAGTTAATAATAAGTCTGAAGTTTACGTTTTTTAAAAGTTAATATAATTTTTAATATAAGAAAAGAAATTTATTTTTCTTTTTAACAACTACAGTAAAAATCATTATTCTTATTATACAATTTATTAAAATATATAATTCGTATAGTAAAAATTAAATTTATTTCATTTTAGATTAAAGTGATGGAGAGAAAATAATAATAATTAATTATTAAACTGATTTAACTGCAACCTCTTTGCCAGAGTTGAACTATACTTTTGTTGTTTTCATCTTCATTTAATGTTTTTCATGAACTATGTATCAGACTTTATTTTTAATGCATTTTAATTTAAAACAAACAGAAAAATCTAAAGACACTGCAACTTTAAATAAATATTCATTTAATTAATTTTAAATTACACTCATTTGATCTTTGTTATTAACTAAAAATAAAACTATTTTAAACGTAATCTTTCACGTTAATAAATTTTAAATATCTCTCTCTTTGTTTTGCTGCTTTGCAATTGCATTTACATTTGTACTAGTGCGAACACGAACTTTCATGGTATTTAATTCGAATCTTGTCCGTAGCACTGTCTCTATTTAATCAATCTGCTACGGTTCGTTCATTACCAAAGAAAAACAAAAAAAAAGGTCGTGGCGTTAAATTTTCTGCTCGTACTATGATTTTAATACATTCATTTCTCGATTTATGCAAGAAAAAGTAGTTGTGATATTTTAATTTGTAATAATACATTTTATTTATATAATAAATTTATAATATAGTCTACCATATATTAAAATTTTAACTTTTTCGTGTTATATTTATGAATTAATGAAGTACAAATTAAGCAAACGGTTCATATTAAAGCTGAGGAAATGAAATGAAATGATTTTTTTTTCATGATAATACTAAAAAATTCTTTCATGATTTGGATCTCAAGAGCAAAGGAAAAACTAACTTTGTGATCAATTTTTAATATTACAGGAGAATTTATGTCAGATTTGGAAATGAAAAGTAAGAAAAGTGAATTTAAATTTTTTAATGTTCGTGAATTCAAATTTTCAGTCTTTTTAATCAAATAGAATTCAACTTCAAGAAAAAAGGAAAAATAAGGAAAATGAAATAAGAAAAAATAAAAAAGGAAAATAAAAGGAAAAGTGAGAGAAAAGGGAAATTAGAAAATAAAAGGAATAAAAAATAAAATAAAATAAATTAGAAATAACAAGAGAAAACAAAAAATAAAAAGGAAAAAGAGAAAATTAAGAAAAATACGAAAATAAGAATGAAAATTAAGAGGATGTTTACACTAGGAAATGGTAAGAAAGGAAATCATGAGAAAATTATTTCTCATTAACTCAATTTTAAACAGTATTTGTGTTAATTAAAAATATGAGAAATTATTTCCCTGTGATTTCATAATATATGAAAAAAAGTCTAATTTTTCAACATCCATTTCTAACGTCCTTTACTTTGAATATATGGGAAAATAATTACTCGACTAGTGTAAGAGTCATCAATGTTGTGACCTCTAACACATCTTTTTATACAAATTTTTAAAATTACTCTTTTTGATAATTTACCGTCAAATTTCATAAGAGTCATTAATTTTTTCTTATATTTTTACGTACACAACAGACTCTACAGGTGGAAAAGAAAATAAGAAAAATGAAGATATAAAATTTTATTTGAATGCTTGCATTTCATTTTTAGTTAATATACATTTTCCCTACTTTTGAAAATAATAATAATTATTTAAATTTTACATATTTAATTGTATGAATAAATATTTTTAATTTTTTATTTCTATTTTTACCTAATTTTTTATTTTTATTTTCACTTCTAGATTTTTCGCCGGAGACGCACGTTAACTTGTCCACCTGGACCGAACAGAAAGTTCCGTGCCATCAATCACCGTGGTCCGTGGATTCTGGAAGGGAACGAAAATCAAATTATCAGACGGTTTGAAAATGAGATGAGTTTCGTAATTTTTATCAAACAAATCAATCTATAAAATTAATAAAAATTATTTTAAAAAAGATTATCATCGTCATTACATATTTAAATATCATAATAAAAAATTAATATAATTACTATATACGTAAAAATAAAATATACCACTAATTTCGTAAATCTCGTCAAATTTTATTACGAAACACGAACGAGACTGCAGTGAGCGGTAATAATGTAATAATATCTTGGTACATGATCTTATATTTAAATTTTGGTTGACACAATAAACTTATCTTAATATAATAGTAAAAAAAAAACCTTACGGTCACCCGAGGTACCTGCCATGGATGCAGGATGCTGGAACCATCATCAACCAGCCCTTCCATGTGGGTTCCTTCACTGCACAGAGATAAATTGGCAGCAAAACAAGGGAAGACACATTGGTCATTCAGATGCATAAAGAAAGGGGAAAAGGATAAAAAGAAGGTATTGAATAATTTGCTTAAGTCATCGGAAAGTACCGAATGGTTTGCATGATAATCTGAAATGTTGTGGGTACCCAATGGGTGTCAGATGCAATAAACCTTCCGACACTTCCCAGCGGAGAAGATGACAGAAGGAGAGAAGGGCGAGGACGGCCACTGGGGCTGGGGCGGTGGGGAGGGTGCGCCCATGCCCACTACCATGTGTCCCCCGTTGGAGGACCAGAGGTACTCCGATGGACGTGGAAGATGACGCCCTGCCTCCGAGGGGACGACTTCGGTTGTCCTCCGGCCGCCGCCGGTGCCCAGAAAGGTAAACAGAGCTGGGTGTGGGGGTGAAACGAAGGCCAGGTCCTGCCTCCACAAAATATTTCACAGGATTCGACGCAATTACCATTCTGCCCTTACTACCTCGTGACAGTAATTGTTTTTAAGAAAAACAGAAATTAATATATATTAAAAGCTTCGTTCGTGAAAATAAACGACATAAGTTCATTACAAAAGGAAAAGCCTTATTGGTAGATGTAAAAATCTTAAAACGAAAAACAACCGAAGATTAAAAGATCTAAGAGAGGCAAAGTATTATCAATTAGCATCGTTAGTTCATTTGGAAAGATTTTCAAATGATTGATAATTGGAAAAGTACTTTCAGGTTTTATTCACCGATTCTATTCTTCACTTTAAAAATAATGAGAAGTAAATTTTAAGTGAATAATTTTAAAATAGAATAATAAAAAAAATAATTTTGATAATAAAAATAGTTAATTGAAAAATAACAATATCATCCTAAAAATAATAATACTTCTAAAAGTTAAGAGTTAAATGAAGTGAATGATACCTGATCAATCTAACTAGATGTATTTTCAACCTTACAAGATCATTACAGTGTCATTGTAATTACGAAATTACCTTAATGGTATTCAAATTTTGATAAAAATCATGGATACCATTCTAATATTGTCTGGTTATAAACAAACAAGTTAAGGTTTTATAGAGAAATCAACTTTTTCACTCAACCAACATGTTAAATATTTTAAAATTTCCTTTAAAATCATTTTTTATATTGATTAAAATGATTATTGGCAGATGGACCGTAGAAGGAACAATTTAGATTTGCTATAAAATAAATCACTTTCAAACAAGTAACAAATGATACAGAGCCATCCACCCTTACGTTATGCTTTGATTTTTATTTTTATAGAGTTAAAATTGAAGTTAGAAAAATTATTATTAAATGAAACCTAAATTTAATTTATCCTGATTAAAGCATTTTTCAAGGTTCAACACTAACTTATTATTCAATATTTTTAATTTAGGAGATACTTAACTCTGATCACACACATAAGTCTCATTTGGTAATTACTTCAACAGTATTATTACTGTAAAAAATTTAATATATAAATTTTTATTATTTTAATTATTATTTAATTTTAACTATGTTCACAAAAATTATTTTAATTTCAGTTTTATTCAACCTTCAAAAGTAGCTAAAGCTTTCTCCTAATGCACCTACAGTGTTTTTTATTTGTTTTGGCATATGGCTGAGTTTTTTTGCCTAAAATGAGTATAGGTTCATTAGTCAGTTTGAAGATCTGAAAAAATCCATTTTACTTACCCTATGGAAACGGTAACTCATTTCATAATTCATTAATCCGATTTGAAATATCAGACAAATATGATTATAGAGTTGTTTGTCTACTGCATTGGTTTGGTTAATCCGATTTATCAAAAATGAATATTTTCAACTTTGAAATTTTCAGTCTAAAAAACTTCCAAGGACATCAATCTGAATTTCAATATCGTTAATCCATTTTAACCCAGTGTTGATGTACTTTGGTTTATTGTGTTATCTTGTATTTTTAATGCCTTTAAGGTGTATAATTAAGAATAATTCCTCATTCTCTTGAGAAAAAAGAATTTACAAATGCATTTAGAAGCTCATTTGATAAAAAACTTTTCAGTTATATCTATTTATTACCAAACGAGCTTCTTACCTTGTTACTAAATAAAACCTGAAATATAAACATTAATCAACTCATACTCTGAAATCATCTGAAGTTTCTTTCTAAGTTTCCAAGCATTTTGTCTTAGAGTATTATTTTACATTTACACTTACGTTAATTTTTATAACACAATTTTGACTGTCATCAAAATCAAAAGAGATATTAGTAGCCATTTGTTCACCGTAATATTCAAGCAATATTTTCATCAAAACTTACATGTACGTTGCTACACAATTTTTTCTATTATAATATCTTTTCGTCAATATTTTTTCAATAAAAATATGTTACATGAACAATTTCATATGTATAAATTAACAGGATATTGAATTAACTATAAACAATATAATTTTACGAAAGATAAATAAAATGATTTACTTGTAATAATTTTATGACGACATTACATATCTTGTTTACTTAAAAAAGTTTAACCAAAATAGGAAGTAAATCTACACTCTTTAACTCTTACAGATGGAAACGCTAATTT
The DNA here is from genome assembly GCA_024699675.1 of Amphibolis antarctica. NCBI lineage: Eukaryota > Viridiplantae > Streptophyta > Magnoliopsida > Alismatales > Cymodoceaceae > Amphibolis > Amphibolis antarctica. The sequence goes on along the minus strand of JAMKPZ010001661.1, from coordinate 14,701 downwards.
AAATTTTGGTCTTTGATATTGGATAGATGTTGTTGAAAAGATAATCTTTAATATTTTATTTGACTATTCAACACTTCTATTGTCACAGATGCAGCGTCTTTCTTGTATCATTTGAATTCGTGTTTTGATGTTATTTAAGTATTTTTTGAAATTTTGATTGGATTGATTATTAAAATTATTTTTAATATATTATTAATATAAAATTTTTAATATATAAATTTTTATTATCTTAATTATTATATAATTTTAAATATATTCATAATATTAACTGTAATTTTAATTTTATTTAAATCTCAGAGTTAACTGAAATTATCTTTGGGCATCAAAACTTTTTATCTTTAATATTTTTTTTAAAACCATTTTAACCTAATAAAGTGACTACTTCTTCACTAAGGAATCAGACTCTTTCTCGTATCGCCACGTCTCCAATCTAATGGCCGAGCATAATCCACGACTTCACGTCATCCGAGCGCGTTTCCAGAAATTTCCAGAGATCGTGCCCTATGAATGATCGCCATCCCCATTCATCTCATCGCTGTACCTTCGATACTCGGTCTCCGACACAAAAGAAGTGCGGACGAACACGGAAAAGACCCGGGGAACGAAAGTGAAGTGGAAAAGAAGAGGTGGAACCTGCCGGAGTGGCGATGGCGTTGATGGGGAGGCGAAGTCCTACAACAGTGGTTGAGCCCGAAAGGTTGTTCGTCTTCCTGATCATTCGCCTTCCGTGTGTTTTCGATTAGTCCCGATCGTAGAAATTCGGTGTAGATAGAATATTAGAATTCCTAATTATTGCGGTTATTTCATGCGTTTCGAGAAATTTCAGTCCTAGGTTGAAGGAGTGGAATCTTGGAAGTAGGTGTAGGAGCACTAGGCTTTTGGAAATTGAAAATACAATTATGCCCGATTGCCTTCGTTTTTAGGGTTCCCCCATTCGGAAGTCGATGGATTTGTTGTTAGGGTTTAGGAATGGTCAGGAAAAAGCGAGTACTCTAGCTGGAAATTGGCAGGGTACGAACGGCAAAATTTTGAATTCGTAGCGTTTGGAAGTGTGTGTTGGCGTATGTGATTATTGTTTCAACTTTTCGTATGATTTGCCTTTTCCATATAGTTGTATGATTTTTTTTTTTGAAAATCGGTTACCATGACATGCTGCTTTTCTGATTATAAGTTTGCCTTCATTTCTGTTTTGCTTTCCGCGCGGATCTAGATATGCAGCGGAGGGCTGGCATACGGGTGATTTGGTTTCGTCAGTACGTATGCTAGGTATGAACTCAAAGATACTCAACTGTGTTTTTGCAACCAGCCAACACATTCTTTCAAGTGCTAGAAAATTTTATCTCGAAACAGAACTATGTTGCTTGTTTTCGTAATTTTCTTTTGATTATGGATGCTTCAAACAGGAAACGATTTCTCATCAAAGTGTTATGTTATTTTAGTTAAAAGTTATTCACAAACCAGAACTATGTGTTGCTAGGTTCTCTGGGTGCAAAAAAGAGATTTCACAGCTTATGTTGAGCATCTTATTATTCAATATTCCGATTTCCATCATTTGCAACGACTTCTCCTAAACAAAGTGTCTATTTTCACACTTTCAATGCTAGGAGCTGGTTTTTGGATTACCTTTATAGAATCCAGCTTTTAAGAAACAGCTTAAAAGTTTATATGTTTTCCTAAAATCTAGTTTCAAAAGTAACTATATTTTTTTTTAGAAATTAGGTTTTAAATACTATTTTTATTTATAAATATTTCAAAATAAATTATTTTTAATTATTTTCATCAACTTCAACAAAAAAATGATAACAAATTAAAATGTATGTAATTGCAGAAGATTCATAGGAAAAACAAATACGTATGGAAATAAATTATTCAAAGCAGAAAAAGATAGCATTTATATATTAAAAAGATATGTATGCATCTAAGATGAATCTGAACACATTTTAGCTTTAATAGTGTATTTACGCGTTATTTGATAATGCATGGAAAATGCAAAGTATATGGATGACATTTCCTGTAATTAGACACTGGTTTGCATTGTAAATGATGGATGAATTTGAGGGAAATATTTGAAAACAAATTGTTTCCACGAGAAGTAATTCAATGCTATTCTTTGGCAGAAGCTGTAGTCATTCACATTTTTTCTTTTCTAAAAAAAATTAATTATTTCTGAAAGCTTGTTTGGAATGGTGTTTAGTGGACAATCTCTAGGAGTAGGAATAGTCAATCCCAGAAGTTACTCTAAAACGTATTTCTGAATGGATCCTATCCAAAAAATCTTCTGATGCAATTGGTTGCATCATCATTAAGGTATATATATATATAGGCTTGAATCCAATAATATTTTGATTCCAGTGAAGATGAAGTGATATTTCAAGGAAACGATAGTATGATGTATTCTGAATCAGCAACGTACAAGTTATCTACCACACATATAACTGCTTTGTCGCATAAATTTCTAAAATGCTAAGGGGAACAGGAATTAGAAACTAGTCTTACTTGACTCGGTCACATGATTTGTTGGACTGTCATGTACTCGATTTATGACACTATCCAAGTTCACAATCAAGAAAATCTTCTCACACCTCCAAAGTTCAAACAAAATCCAATTTAGGATTTAGGACTCACTATTTTCTAAAATAAAGAAGAAATAAATATTGGCATGATCAATGTAATCTACTTTCCATGTTCCTGAAAATCTATTACTTTTACCAAAAGTTGGGGCCTTAGGTTTCAGTTTCTGTTTGATTCTTTATGTTTCCGAATAATTCCAAAATCCAATTGCAAATAAATTTAAGAATTTAGTCTTAGATTTAAATAGAAACTATGAGATTTTTAAAAGTAAAGCTTATAAATACTTAGGATTTATAATAAGTAGCAACAGAGAAGTTATAGAAGACATTATTCATAGTATTAAAGTAGAATGGATGAAGTGAAGTAATTGTAGAGTGTTATGTGATAAGAGTATACCTTTAAAATTAAATGGAAAATTTAGAAAATTGTTATTTACCCAGGCTATACTTTATGGTTTAGAATGTTAGGTTGTAAAGTGTGATTATGTACAAAAAGTTATTGTTGTAGAGATGTGCATGCTTAGATGGATAAGTAGTAGTACTATAAGAGATTCATTAAACAATGAGTTTATCAGGAATAGAATATGGGTTGCTGTAATTAAAGATATGATAAGAAAAAATTGGTTTTGATGGTTTGATCACGTCCTTAAGAGATCAAAAAAATGTAGTAATTAGCAGAGGAGAATTAATTAGGGTAGAATAAATTGAAATAGGTAAAAGAATACCTAAAACTACTTGGTTTGGAACTGTGAGAAAAAGTTAAATTCATAAAATTTAATTCAAGATTTGATTATATATAGAAATATTTAAAAGAAAAAGATTCATGTAGTCAATCTCTGTATTTAAATAGAGACTGTGAGCAATAAAAGCAAGTGCGAAGGTCATTGTTTCCAGCTAGGTGATGATTTTGAATTTTACCGTCAAAATACACAATGAAAAAGCAGAAAGGGTACAAGATCTTCTTTGAGGTTTGCCACCAGCCTACCAAGAGTGTATGGTTGCTGTAGCATTTTGGTTTACAGTTTCTAGCAATCTTGGTTTTGAACAAGTTTAAAGGGAAAAAGAAATCAAGTTCTTTGTGTTTGTCTGCTAGGAGTATGTTGTTGCTTTTGAGTCCACTCCTTCCCAGTACTAGTTTGTGTTGTTGACCTATAATAAGCATTTGTTATTTTGTTACATTCAATTTTTTTGCATTCTTTACTGTTTATGCCCTGTTCTGATGAGTACTACGTGTTCATGGATATTAATTGGGAATTTTGCCTTTTTCATTTCACAGGAAGAAAAGGAAAAGAAGGCAAAATGGACCCGATTCAATAGCAGTAACTCTTGCCAGATGGAAGGAACTTAATAGCCTAATACAAGTTAAAGATGGTGTGAAACTGATACAAAAGGTGCCTGCCAAAGGCTCGAGAAAAGGGTGTATGAAAGGTAAAGGAGGACCAGAGAACTCCAATTGTAACTACCGAGGTGTTAGACAACGAACTTGGGGCAAATGGGTTGCCGAAATTCGAGAACCTAATAGTGGGCATCGCCTCTGGCTAGGCACCTTCCCTACATCTTTGGAAGCTGCTATGGCATATGATGAGGCTGCTAGAGCAATGTATGGCTCATCGGCACGTCTTAATCTTCCTGAGTGCAGCAGCAGTATTTCGCATGGCTCTTCAACAATGACATTGGGTCCTTCCTATTTAACGGGGGCACCATGGAGCACCTCGTCATGCACACCAGTTGCGGCCCATGAGCCAGTCCATTCAATTGCTGTCAAAGGAACTGAATTGAGTTTGCCAAGAGTTGAAGTCAACGATAAAGCAAATAGCAATGGCAGGACGTTGGGTTCTTCCGATTCTGTTGGGACACCATGGAGCACCTCACCATGTGCACCAGTTGCAGTTCATGAGCCAGTCCATTACCCTTGTGTTAAAGAAACAAAACTGAAGGTGCCAAAAGTTGAAGCCATTGACGAAGCAAGCAGCAATAGCAGAGGAGAACCTCATGTAGGTGTTGAGTCTCTGGTGAAAGAAGAGGTGAACACGGAAATTTTGGAACCTCAACTGGAGTTCGACGATCTCCGCGAGCTGTTCAACATAGAGGAAATTTTGAAGTCAATAAGTGATGATGCGCTAATTGATAATGGTTATCGAATTGGTCGACAAGCTGGGCTATTGATGGATCCAATCGCAGATCAGGTGCGGGGTATTGATCTAGCGTTGGAAATACCAGATCCTGATGTGAGGCTATTGGGAAGAGAAGAATTCCAGCCGAATGGATGCAGCGAGTACGATGATATCATCCGGTGTGTGGTCCATGATGGATTGGGTATCGACAAGCTTGGCGTCGATCAAGGGATGGGAGAGGAACATGGTGATATCGCAACGTTTTCTGACTTCAACTTTCTCTAGACAGTGGTGAGGAATTTGTCATCCATCGATGGAAGTATTGCCGTCGACGAGGAGCATGGGAACTACATGTTGGAGGGGATTCATAGTATGTATGGTGGGTGGTGGTTACACAGAAGCCTGTACATAAAAAGTTGCAGGGATGTAGATTACAAGTGTATATTCCTAACGGCTAACGCTGGGGCAGGGGAAGTTGCACTACTTCCCTGAACTCCACCATCCTTGTTTCGCTGTGGTGGCTCCACCTCTTGTTTGGCAGGTACGTCAGCCAAACCCACCCTCTCATCTCCCAATCCAAGCTCTTCCTCCCCATCGCCTTCCTTCTCAGCTTCCAACGTACCCTCTCTCCGTATTCGTCGCCGGCGAACACCACCCCTCCTTCCCTCGTGAACGGCCGGTACGCGCTCTCGTACCGATCGCGAAACCCAACTCCATGGTGCAGGAGTGGAAACTTGGAGGGCCTTGTCGCGTGCACCTCCCTTCCGCGTGCACCGACGTCGTGGAGGAACCAGCTTAGTTTGGCCGTGCTCCCACGGACCGACTGCTCGAACGTCCACGGTTTCGCGGTCGTCCTCGTCGTCTCGGTGGCGGCGAACGTGAGACCCAGGTAAGGGTTCTGTGGCTGGAGCGTGCCTTCGATGGTCTTCTCAAGTTCCAACTCGCTGGCCGGATTGCCGGATGACTTACCTGTGGAGACGGCGAGCACGTCGCTTTGGTGGACGGGCGTGAGGTGAAGGGACACCCGGGAAGGGAAGTGCTTCTCCTCCGATCCGAGCCCTCTCTCCGCCATGAGCGCTTCGGACAGCAACGGGTCCACGTCACACCTGTCATATATATCAGGCATGTATACATATCACAATCTGACAACCCGACTAATTAGTTTAAACAAAATACAATTACTTGATTAGTTTTCTAGTGGAGTAGAGAGCCGAGATGGGCATCTCCGACGAGTAAAGGTTTTCGATAAGAGATTTAATTTGAACATCATTGGCAAGTCTGGCAATGAGACGGTTGCGTTGAGAGTTTGGTGCTTCAGTAACTTCAAACAAACGCACATGAACTCGTCCAGAGTCACCGGTGCCGGAGTTTAGGACCATGCAGGGGGAGGTGGAGCTGGTGGTGTTGCACAGAGACGGAGAAAGAGAGAGGGAGAGAGCGAACCTTATGTTGTCTACTCCGACCAACACATCCATGCCACTCTGATGGAAAAGGACGGTGTGGGACAATTGAAAGACGCCTTGGAGGTGTTGATATCGGAGGGAGAAGAGCAAGCGCTCGTCCTGGGTGGAGCCGCTTGTGTTCTCGGCAGTCATCGCCGCCACCGGGCAAAACAACTGGACCTTCCACAGGCTTCCGGTGGAGAAAGCGCTGGAAAACATTGGGTTTGGGACCGTGAAGGAGTCCGGCGAGGTCTCGAGGTCGACGATGCAGTTCGTGACGGCGAGATTGACGGACCTCATCCAGTCCTGTTCCAGGCTTGCTCCCAGGGCTCGGGTCAGAACTTTGGAGCTCCTCCTCGCTCTTGGACCCATGACTCTAATACGTAGGGTATCGAGGCAGCCGGTGCGGAGGAGGTCCCCTGGAGCCTCGTACACGCAAACTAGGAACGCAAGAGTCATGAACGCAAGGTTGAACACGTCCCCGAAGTAGTAGTCCTCGTCGTCCTCGTCGTATCTCACCGACAGGTTCCGGAAAGAACAAGTACCACCACAATTGCTGCCGCCGGGACCGTATTGTAGGACACCGTCGACGACGTCGCGGAAGAGGCGAAACATGGTCTGTTGGGTGCCGGTGGCGGACCCCGTGGGGAAGGGGGAAGAGGTCCAAAGGGAGATGGGGAGACTGCGGAACTGGGCGACGAGGGAGAGGAGGAAGGCGCTGGGGCTAGTGGTGCTCTTGGTGATGGACACGTTGAGTGAAGGCTGGGTTGAGCTTGATCTGCTGCAGAGGCAGACGGACATGGTGGTGGAGCTCCTCCACTCGGAGATGGGTGGCAGGTTGGAAAGCCATCCCCACACGTCCGGCGACCAAGCGGAGGAAGACGACGACATCTGTTGGAAGGAGGAATCAATGTCCGCCGCCCGCCGGCTTTCTTGCAGCTTTGCCACACAACCCATATATATATATATATATATATTGTATATGCCTCTCACCACCGCCACTGTTTAGCTGACATATCGAATTTAAACGGATCCGCTTCCAGAAGAATCCTTCTTTTTTCGATCGATCAAAAGCAGATTCTAAATTGCTGGGCAAGGTTTTTGTCTAAATTGTTAGGCTGGGATTCTCTGGTTCTTCTTTGAAACGTTTTAACGCACACTTATTTTATAAACATTAGAGTAACTTTTTGCACATTCACTTCACATACATCTTATATATCTTACCCCCCAACGTTTTCAATTAAAGCTAGGGATGAGAGCAGCATTGGATTCTCAAATAGGTTGGCACATCACAAACAAATGTCACGTTGGCTCATTAGTGCCTTTCCGTTTTTCCAACTTCAGCACCTACCGGCTTATTATTCTCCTTTTGGTACCAACAACATCACTCTCCAAGGTACCCATCAACAAATGCTTCACGCCACACTCAGAAAGGGCTTCTTGGACCACTCCCCGGTCTTTTGTCACCTTGCAAACTTCTTAAGCATCTTCGTTTGACCATCCATTATCATTCGAACTTCTAGCATAAACATCAAAGGTTTTTTCAACATCGCACTTGTTTCGGCTTTAAGAGTTACTAAGAGCAACTCTTGGAAAAACTCGAACAAATATATCAACTTCAAAAATTGTAGCAGTTCGTAACTTTAGGCGTTTTAACTCTTCGTATATATATATTTATTTGATGTTTTCAATAACTACTCCTAGCAAAGTTAAGAATTACAAGTTCTTGTAAATATATACATGGCTTCAATTTAATTGAGGCACAATATTAATCTTTAGATGCTCGGGATTTCCTTTTTTATTGAAAATAAGAGATGCATTTGCTTTATGTGTGGAGTAACATTGATCTTCTAGAGTGAAATCAGACTTTTGTGATTCTGTGCAAGAGCAACTTCAACTGATGAGAACTATTATTATGCTTTTGCGTATAATTGATCTTTTCCCTATTTTAAATGACAATATATGTGAACAGTAACTAATAATGCATTGAGTTTCCTTTTTTTTCTTTGTTGTAAATGAAGAAAAATATTCAGTCCAATGTTTAAAAGAAAAAAAAGTAAAATGTTTCGAAATACTATTAATAAAATGATAATTTAATAATTGAAAGAGCTTTTACTAATTAAGATCTTAAGATCATGTTCACTTAACAAAAAAGTTGCTTTTAAAGGATAAAAAGTGATTTCAAGATAAATGTTAGATAAACAACTTTTTTGTGTATTGATCGAAGAATTAATAGTTGACGGTGAATTGACATTTGATGTGTTTAAATTGACGTTAGTATTTATATAGTGATATAATTTAATTGTAAAATAAAATTATTTAAAATATAAGAATTGATTGTAAAATACGATAAAATTTTTTAAAAATGTATTAAATTTTTTTATGTTATCGTAACAATAAAAATAATTCTAAAAATAACAAAAAGAGATTCGAAAACGATATCTAAATTCAAAATTTCATTTGATAATCAGGTAAAAAATAAATTCAGAAATGATTATTTAGCACACTGAAAATCCAATCTAAATCCAACGGATGGGATTCATTGTCGGCCTCCGCGGACGCCGACAACCATCCATTAAAAGACCACCACCGTCCGCTTTCGCCCAAACCAGCCCAACACCGGCAGAGGCGGAAAGAAGCGGCCGTCGTGGTTCCTCGGAAATCACGATGTCGTCCTCCGCCGCCCCTCCGCCCGCAATCCCCATCTCGACTTCCCAGTCCACCACCACCGCCCAACCAATCTCCACACCGGCGTTCCGCCAATTCCTCGCCCGCTTCTCCGCCGCCGTCCGCCGTGCTGTCTCCAACAACCGACCCTGGTCGGAGCTCCTCGACTGGACGGCCTTCTCGCGGCCGGAGTCGCTCTCCGACGCCGTGTCCCGCATCCGCAAGAACCTTTCCTACTTCCGTGCCAACTACGCCTTCATCCTCTCCCTCGTCCTTGCCTTCTCCCTCGCCTCCCACCCCATCTCCCTCCTCCTCCTCCTCCTCCTCCTTGCCGCCTGGTGCTTCCTCTACCTCTTCCGCCCCTCCGATCCTCCCCTCGTCCTCCTCGGCCGCCGTTTCACCGACCGAGAGATTCTGGCCGGGCTGCTGCTGATGACGGTCGTGGTGGTGTTCTTGACTTCGGTCGGCAGCCTACTGATGTCCGCCGTCGCGATCGGGGCCGGAGTGGTGGCCGTGCACGGCGCGTTCCGAGTGCCCGAGGATCTGTTCATGGACTACGAGGAGGTGGCTGGGACGGGTGTCGATGTAGGGAGCGTCGGCGGCGGGGGCTTCCTGTCGTTTCTCGGTAGTGCCGCGGCGTCCACTGTTGCGTCGGCTGCTGGGCCTCCGGTGGCGTCTAGGGTTTGATGAGGTTGGTTTGCCCTTGTTTTGTAATCTTATTCTCTTATTGTTTCATCTTGCCTTGCCCGGCGGTGTTTGGATCTTAGATCTAAGGATTTTTCCGTGGGGACAGCAAGAAAGATCCAAACTTTGTATCATTTTTTGAACTTGTATAAGCTTAGCGTTTATTTTGGTATAACCAAATTGGGATTCATGATTGGTGCTGATTTACAGCTTGCAATTTGCAATGTAGATTCCTGTTGGTCTGTCTGCTTGTGTACTCAGATCTAGGGTTTGCTTTACATGAACAGTCGGATGGAGGTGAAAGAATAATAATCCGCACTTTTGATGGACAAACCTTTCCGAAGGAGATCATTTGTTTAGAAATTGTTGTGAACTCAAGATTTTAGGAGATTATTGTTTAGAAATTATTGTGAACTCAACACTTTAGGAGATTATTATTTAGAAATTATTGTGAACTCAAGACTCTAGGCTGTGTGCTTTTCCTCACTTACTGGATCCAGATTTGATGTTCTTAAATCTCTCCAATTCCAACTTGGACCTCTATCTTATATTCCCTGTGCTTGACAGTAATTAATTTATAATGTTTGATTATCACATAAACCATTTAGGTTTATATTTTTAAAGTACCTACTTTTTTTATAATCAAATTTTAAAGTTTATATTGATAAAAACCACAATATTGTGATTTAATCAATAAGGCCCTTTCATTCTAATTTCCTAACTATCCCATGGTGCTGAATATTCTTGCTGCAATCAAGCAGTGGTGCATTTTTCTTCCATAATTGTTGTTGGTTAGAAATTGTAAGAAAAGATTTAAATTCATGCAATTTAATTAGAAATTTATCAATAGATAGAAATATTTGAAGAAAAAAATTCATACAGTCAATTTTACATAACAAGATTATGGTTCTGATTGCTGTTGTAGTATATTAGTTGTAATTCATGGTCAATTATTCTTAATTTACCAGAAGGTGGGCAGGCTCCTTTTCCTTAAAATTTAGAAAAAGTTCTATAAATCCTTTTAGCTATCATAAGAACTCAATTCAAGTAATCCATGGGGCATCATCTCCTTTGGGCTTTTCCTTAATGGGTTTTTGGCGCCTTATGCTCGGTAAAGATGGGCAAACAAATGATACTCATTAATTTCATAAACTTCTTTTGCTCAGACTTTCTTCTTCTGTAATGAACTGAAAGATATAATTATATATTATGTCAGTGGTTTTGAAGCAGAAATCGGTGATTAGGTTCCGGTAACTTGTGAATAATCATAGGAAATAAGCTTTGTAAAAAAGTCATCAGAAAATAATAATAATAATAATAATAATCATAATACCACAAGCAGTATACAAGAGATATGGCATCGAAGGTTTCAATAGTAGGCTTGTGCATCTAAAACGAGTTGTTTAATTTTCTTGTAAATTTTTATGTCATTATTATTATATAAATTATTATATATAAATTTTTGTCGTATAGTTCATATATCACTTACTTAAATATTCTCCATTTTAATTTTCTACCGTTGTTGAAATTATAATATCTTGTTATAAAAAAAAACTCAATTTTCATAACTTCTTTTGGACTTCTTCCAAGAATATATCGGCTGGCTTGTTGCTTATTTCTTCTAAAGTCCTCTCATTTGTTGGAAGAATAATGCTGATTGAAGTTGCTCTCTCATCTATTTGTACCTGCTCCTCTTCCGTGAGCAAAGCAATGGCATCAACAAGGATAGTTTTTTTCAGCCGTGGGAGTTGAATAGAGCTGAAAAGAATGGAGCTGAAGATAGGCTTTACCATGCAAATATACCTTTTTCTGTAATCACTTGTAAGAGAATACAAGCCTACCTCTTGTATTCAGCAACTATTGATTGGTTGGTAAATACTTCCGCCGTTCAGAACATTGCAAGAAATTGGCAAAATCATGGTCAGAATCATGTTTGTTGTATTCTTATGGAGGAGAAGTAGGGTGTCAAGACTTGGGTGCATTTAAGAGTAGTTTTTTTTAATTTTCAATTTTTTTAAAAATCATTATTACTGTACAGATTTTAATATATAAATTTTTATTATTTAAATTATTATGTGATTTCAACTTTATTCGTGAAATTAGTTTTAATTTCAACTTTTTTAAACTTTCGAAGTTAAAAAAAATTTACTCAGACCTCATGTTAGATGAGAAGTAAAACACACTTTAATTTTAAAATTTAGTTCTTAGCTACCATAGCAATGTGGTAAAAGAACAACGTAAGAAATGTTATTGTCAGGTTTGTATAGAATTTACAAAAAGGTGCGAAAGTGATTGGTTAATCAGTAACAAAACAGTTTTGTTTTCAGCAATGCTTTTTTTAAGGTGTGACTTGTGATATTCTTAAGTTTGATTTTGTTTGATAATAAGATATTTTAGTTTTAATAATTATAAAAGTTAAAAAAGATATTGAATTTACGTAATAAATTATAAAGTAAAAATTTATGTAATAATGCAAAAATTTACAAAATGTCAAAACTCTCCATTCTTAAACAAAATCTTAAGAAAATTTTTTGTATTTAAAAAATATAAAAAATGATAAAAATAATAAATTAATTTATTATTATTTTTTATATTTTTGAAAAATACAAATCTCCTTTTAAGTTCTATTTATTTTCACGTTACTACACACTTTTAATTTTTATTATATACTACAATAATTTATAATAATAATTATTAAATATTTTTAATATTTTATATTTAAAAATTATATCAAAATATTTACGTCATCGTATCTATCACTTAAGTACAATATTTACACCATTGATCGTCCTTTGGAAGGACCGCCACATCTAATCCGCGCCTAGCCCCGATCTCACTTGTGTCACCACCGTCACTGCTGTCGCCGTCGACATCCGAAGGTTCCAAAACCCTATCGGTCTTGGGCGTGCGGGGATGGCGTCGAAGTTCGTGCTGCCCGGGGGTATCCCGGAGCGCCGGGTGAGACCGATATGGGACGCGGTAGACTCGCGCCAGTTCAAGTCGGCTCTCAAGCTCTCCACTGCTCTCCTCTCCAAGTACCCCAACTCGCCTTACGCTCTAGTAAGCAGATTCCTTTCCTTCGTTTCGTCAGTTCTCGGTTTTTTTTTTTTTTTTTAGGTAAAAATTTGTATTTGTTCTCGTCGGGAATGAACTGATGCAATACTGGATGCACAAATGTGGAGGAATCCTTGGGGTTTTTTTTTTGTTGTGAAAATTAAATTACGGATTGCGGTAATTGCCCATCGAACTTTACCCAATTCTGATGGTTTTTTTGCGTGATTTCATGTGATCGTGTTTTGTAAAGTCTGGGTGGTCTTTACTTTTGTTCTCGGTGAAAAAGAGAAGCCAGTCTATGGACCGGTGTCAACCTTGAATTTAAGTGCTATCTTATGATGGCATCACATGGTTCAGTGATATCCAATTACGCATCACGAAGTTGATGCTGGAAACTACCATGCACACGGACTATCTCTTATAACTCATTTAAGTACCCCCCAGTGAAATGGAGAATGATCTCTATCAATAAACATAATGTTGGAAAAATGGTCAAGTGCACTTCCTGAAACCAGTGGTTATACCTATATGGTCTGCATGCTACGACAGTAGGACTATCTTCTTTATGGACCATTACAATGTAAAGTCCTCCGTCATACACCTTCATTAGGCATGGATTGTACCATCATGGAACCCATCCTCAATCACACTTAAGTCTCACGACTTAGGTAGCATTTGGGATAGTGTGAGAGGTTTTCTAGTCTGTCTTACTGATTTCCCTATTCTAACAGGAATCATGTGAATCAGCCTTTCAAGTCTGTCTCATTTCTTTTTTAGTCATTCAAGATGTTTCCACGAGTCTTTCAATGTTTTTGTCAATTGGCTAATATGGATTCTCTATCTATTTTTCGATAACATTACAACTACTTCACTTATTTTGGGACAATCTTTGTCTTGAGATTTTTTAGAAATTATCTCTAGAAATATTTACAACAACAATAACAACAATTTGAGCCATAATCCCCCTATATGGGGCCAACCTCGTGAATCCTTTTCTTTCAATTATTTCTATTTATTGTCAATTTTTTGGTTAAATTACATAAATTCAAATCTTTTCGTACACTTCATAACCAAGTAGTTTTAGGCTTGCCTCTATTTCTTTTAACTTCGTATATATTAATTAATTCTCCTCTTTTAATTAGTGCATTATTGGGTTTTTTAATTATACGATCAAACTACATAAATTGATTTTCTTTTATCTTATCTTTAATGAGTGTAACTCTTATTTAGTTCCTAATAAAATCATTTTTTATTTTATCAATTATGGTGTTACCTCTTATTCATCCAAACATACATATCTCAGCAATACTAATGATTTGCATATGATCAGGCTTTACAACCCAACACTTTTATAAAATTTTTCTTTTAATTTTAAAGGTATCCTCCTATAAAATAACACTCTAGCAGCATTTCTCGACTTAATCTTATGAATAACAACCATAGGAATAGTTGATCAGAAAAAGAATATCAGTCCTAGAAATTGTAAGTTGATTCCAATGAATTGTATGTTAAAAAACTTGACATTCTACTTTGGCCATGGTTGGGTAGGATTTTGGGCATCAATTTTTGTTGATTTTCAATATGATCTCAAAATCCTACCCAACAAGTGTGAAAAGATAGATTTTATATAAAATCAAGTCGATTTTGGTTGATTTTCAAGAGTTTGCATGGCAGCATGAAATCTAATTTCAAAATCGAGATAGAATCTAGAAATATTTCAAATGAACTTTGAACAGTTACTCAAAATTTCACAATTTTTATTACCTTCAAATCAATTTAGAATCATGATTTAAGAAAATTTTTTTTTTCCAAAATTTTATATAGGCCTCGTTTGTTTTCTCAACTCCAGCTTCAACTCTAGCTTTGCACAAACTTTTATATATTATCATCATCGCATAAACTCCCATATATAAATTTTTACTTCACAATTTACTATGCAACTTTATCATCATTTGCAAAATTATCTTCAACTTCAACTCTCTATGGTTATTGAAGCTGAAGTTAGAGTTAAAACTAGATAAACAAACGAAACCTTAGTTTTCTATTATTCTCACCTTTTGTTGGTGTCTTTTTCCTTGTAAAGATAGTATTACTACAAAAGAACTTTCGTTGCTGTAAATTACATCTTTACTGCTCTTCATGGCTTCATTAGGTGGGCCATTTTTCTATT
>JAMKPZ010001659.1:0-74152 GCA_024699675.1 Amphibolis antarctica | reverse complement strand
CAAGCTTATGCTTGCCATATATGTATTTTATGAAAAATCGAAATCGAGGATTGATTCCTTCTGTAATCTTAACTGGTACAGCAGATGTAGTGCTTTAAAAAATACGAAAACAGAAAAATCTGAAAAGTACTTCTAGATTATAAATTGTTTGTACCATTTGGAATTTTGAAAAAAGAATCTTGAAATTTTCTCCGTATGAATACTTTGAGATTTCGATGGCATCCTAATTTATTACTAACCATGAATGATACAAATGATGGTACTAAAGAAACAAACAAATAAGATCCTCTCTTTTCTTCATGTAATATTAGATCATAAAATAAGATTATTTGAATGTCTTTCTGTCTGTTTATTTATCTGTTGTTTATATTGATCAGTGTGTTTTTGGGAACAGAAAGTTCTAGTTTTTCACACATTTTTATATATTATTATTATTATATAAATTTTTATTTTATAATTTATTATATAATTTTAATATCATTTATAAAATTATTTTTAACTCTAACTCTTCGTAATTATTGATTTTATAATAAATGAAGCTAAAAGTAAATGAGACTTTAGACTACATTTTGCTCTACTGGGAAGATCAAATTTTGCTATTCTCACCCAGTGCTGGTTTCCTTTGACCCCTTCAATGCTGTGATCTTCGGTGGTGCATTGGTTTAATTATTTGGGTATCAGGTGTTCTTTCCAGGTTACAAGAAGACGAGAAGTTTATCTCTCTTGTCCAGCTTCCAACAACAAGAAGCAAGCCAATATGAGAAGAGTAGGCACCCAAATCTTCCACCAAACCTTCATTGATGATCATCTTTTGTTAATTCGAATTCTGTCTTGATGAATTCAATTTGAACTTGTCCTTTGTTGGAAGATCTTTTCTGCAGTGCTTTTCTATTTCTTTGCAGCAGACATCTGGTGAAATCAAGCAGCCGGCATGGACTCAGAGGTTTAGATGATCATCACAAAAAATTTACTTTTGGTTGGGATGCGTTTGGGGAGAATTTCAGTTAATTCTAAAAGTTAGATAAAATTGAAGTTAAAATTAGTTTTGTAAATAGAGTTATAATTACATGATAATTAGAATGATAGAAGTTTATACGTTAAAATTTATGTAATGATAATAATATTATTAAAAATAATTTTAAAAATTGACTAAAGTTAGTCCCAAACGATGCCTTGATTTTAATATGTTAAAATTGTTTGAAATCTTGGAGTGATCTGGTAACAATGTATTTCAGTTTTGAATATCGTGGAGAGTTGAAAGTTGAATTTCGTTACTAAATAGAATTAAATTTAACGGTAAATTGTGAAATTAAAATTTGTATTAATCAGATTGAATTAAATATAATCTTAAGATACGTGTGAAATATTAAAGTTAAAGTTAATTTACGCTGTACGTATTGTGAAAAATTATATAATAATTTAAATAATAAAAATATATATATTAAAATTTATACCCTTAAACGATGGACGGCCGAGCACGCGGCAGTTGGCCGCTGTGGACTTCGTCCGACGCGGCGCCCGCGGCGGCCGTCGCCGTGGCCATCAATGGCGACCGCCGCCTTCCCCTCGCTCGCTGTTTTCCGCATATGCTCGATCTAGCATCGCATCCGAAACCGCTGCCTCTCCCTTAATTTTAATATTAACGGTGATTTAACCAAAATTTCAATTACGTGTGTCTGCAAGTACACAGATAAGTTAAGTATCATTTATTTGTTCTTATTTTTAATTTTTGAAAGACGTGATTAAAAAAATCATTTTAATATTTTAAGTAGTATATAAGGAAAAAAAGTCTTTAAAAAAAAAACATTTAATTATTTTCTTTCAGATAAGGAAGACAATTGAATAAAATTTATAAAAACCTCTGTTTCTTCTCACGAGCAGTCCTCGTGTCGCCGGACCTGCCGGAGCAGTCATCGTGGAAAGCTTCGTCCGACGCGTACATAAGAGCCCCGAGCCCCGGGGAGCGGTGGGGGAAGGCGAGACGCACTAGGTGGCTCCGACGATGGAAGGAGCCGTAGCTGGAGCGGTCTCTCGTGTCCCGGTCCCGGTCCCGGTCTCCGGACTCTCGTTGTCCAAATGCCGGAACGGCGTCCTCCGTGCGGGGTGGAGGTGTTCGAGGTTTCCGGTCGGCGCGGGGAGGAGCACCTGCCGGATTCGTTCCGTTAGGGTTCCGAAGGTGAGCTTGGATTCGTCCTCATTTGCTTATGGCTTTCCTCTGTTTTCGGTTGGTTTAGGGAGCGGTAGTAGTTGATCTGTGGAAGTTTGTTGTCCTCTCATTGAGGCTGTATTAGCACAATGGGAAGAAAATGAACGTTTTTGGACGGGAGGATCATGGAAACGGCTGTCGGTTGCACAATTGTGGTGATTTTGGTGGCGGTTTTGATTAAGTTGTCGAGAATGGCTGTGATGATGCTTCTACAGGTCAAGTTATGCCAGGATAAGCTTTTCTAGGGATACTCAGTCATGAATTCAGTATTTTCTCTGCTTCAGATAACAAGAAAATATGGGGGGAAGTTTTTGTGTTTTCTGTTGAAATTTATCAACGCTAGGTTCCAATACTAGATTCTTCTTTTAGTCGGAAAGAACCTCTGTTTTTAATCTATAAACAGCATGGTGGAAGCCTCACAGGTTCCATAGTTATGGATTATTATAACTCGAATTTGAATGCTTGGAATTGTGCATGTCCAGTCACAGCAGAAGGCTATGGAGTCCATAGCGGACTGTATTGAAGTGAAAGAATGGGAATCTGGAAAAACGATAGATGAAATAGCAGCAAGACAGGGGATCAAAATTCGGAGGCGTCCACCTGCAGGACCATCTCAGCATGACTTGGGTCTGTCTGAGTCTCGCTTGGAAGATGAAGAGAATGCACCTAGAAATATTCTGGAGAAAATAGTGTGGTATAAAGACGTTGAGGTTTCTCAGGTACTTCTATTGTGCAGCTTTTTTTTTTGTTTGGGGAAAAGAGTATCATACAGAATTTTATTACTCTTTTCTTTTTTTACATATTTTACCACATGGTCAATGGCATGGTCTTGATTGCACTTACAGTTGAAGAAGAGAAAGCCACTTGCTACACTGAAGAAATGCATAGATGATGCTCCTCCAGCTAGAGATTTCATAGCAGCCTTGAAAAAATCCTATTCAAGAACGACTTTGCCTGCTTTGATAGCTGAAGTTAAGAAGGCTTCTCCTAGCAGAGGGGTGTTATGTGAGGATTTTAACCCGGTATGATTTATTCTTCGTGCTTTTATCTTAAGTAATTGTGGCTCATGTCATTTGATGCTATGGACAACTAATATAATACGTTGTGAAAGATTTACATCACAAATTACCTTTGACTTGGTTTCAACACAAAAAGTTAAAACAGTGGAATTATTAGAACATGGTATTAACCAAATATTGAGATTATTAATTTATAAATTAAAATGTGCATGGATAATAAAATATCCAATTAGATTTTAAATTTGATAGCTGAATATTTCCTAAATTAAAATAGAGTCTGTCAGATCTTATTAGAGTCTGCCAAACATTGAGCTTATTAATGTATTAGAATTATCCAATTACATATATAAATTAAAATAGAGTCTGTCAGATCTTTTAGTTTCATGCCTGTGAAACACGATTGTATGTTATGCTGGTCTCTTATCTGCCTCAGCAGTACTTTTCTGCTATTACCTGCATAAGAAACACCAGTGAATCTTTTCTGCTATTACCCAAAACTGACTATTTTTCTAAAGGTGAAAGGTAAATAATTTTCAAAACCTTTTTGTAACTAATAAGCATTTCTAGCAGATTGAGATAGCTAAAGCTTACGAGCAAGGTGGAGCTGCATGCCTTAGTGTCTTGACAGATGAAAAGTTCTTTCAGGTTGTGAACACTAATACAATTTTTGTCATATGTACTTTAGATGGTGAATACCTTTTGTGAACTTTTTTTTTTTTTTTTCTTCCAAGTAGGGTAGTTTTGAGAATCTAGAGGCTATACGTGGTGCTGGAGTAATGGTATGTGTTGTATTTTGTTGGGTATCCTTTCATAACCTGTTTTCAGATTATTAATTTCTGAGTTGTATACAATTGAGACCTTTGAAATAGGCTTCTTATTTTCTCTAACAATATCCTTCTAACTCGTGAGATTGCAGTGCCCTCTTCTTTGTAAGGAGTTCATCATTGATGTTTGGCAACTTTATTATGCTCGAACAAAAGGAGCTGATGCAGTTCTTTTGATTGCTGCTGTTTTGCCTGATCTTGACATCAAATATTTGAGTAAGATCTGCAGGAAGCTTGGCATGGCAGCACTTGTTGAGGTTTTGAGCCCCACCCTTCCTACATCTACCCTCTCTACCCTTTATTGTTATTTTCTGTTAAAAGGAATAATAAGCTGAAAACATTGATGTATTTTACCAGTTGGGAATGTATTCCTATTTCTGACTTTCATTTTGGGGTGACATTTCATAGTTAGACAAATGTAGTTGATAATCAATTGATTGTCCAATCATCTATAATTGAACTAACAACTTGCTAGCTGGTTACATATAAGAGCAAAGGGAATATTTTTCCAACCATCACACTTGATCAAGAGAGAAAATTCTAGAATTTTCTTGATGGAAATCTTCTTTCTTCTTTTTCTCTCCGTTCTTTATTTTTTTACTTCCTAACCACATTTGACAATTATTCTTAGATCTTCCATTTATAAGCCTGGATATATAGAAAAATAACTTGAGAATCTGCAAATGCAACCTGACTCAACTGGGTAAAGGCGTGATTTGCACAATCCATAATTGAATGAATCTGGCTTTTGGTGTTATTGACTACTAGCTCAACCTATCATTTCATACAAAATCATAGAAAGTGCACATTTGATCATGGACAACATAACATTGGTTATGACCTAGTTTAGTACCTACCATTGTAGAACCTAAAAAGTAAATGCAACAGAACATGATTCTGAAAATAATTTGTTAGTAATTGTACAAAATGGTCGTCCACGTTATTTCTAATTGATGATTGTCAAAATCATTCAAAAGGATTCTTTGCTAATTGATTGTTAATTGATGATTGGTAATCATGCTACCATTTTTATTCTAATATGTAGGTATCATGGCAAAAAACAAGGGATCAGTTAGAGGAGACTAGTAACACTAGTTTCTTCGTCCAATACTATTTTTTATTTCTGATCTTTTTTCTTTGTCTGGAATAGTTTTTCTTAACAAAATCATAGCATAGTCCAATAACATTTTGAGAACAATCGTTTTCATAGGTTCATGATGAAAAGGAAATGGATCGTGTGTTGGGAATAGATGGGATCCAGCTTATTGGTATAAACAATCGCAACCTTGGTAAGTTGTTTGCAGTCACACTAGCCTCTATATCATCATAGTTGATGCATGTAAAGGGTAAATCTTGTACATGAGGCTTCCTCCGATGGGAAGTCTGAGGGTGTTATTGTGCACAATCATACATTCATAGATGAAGGAAGATGTTATTTTTAAGATTCCAACCAGTGGCTTCCTAGTCACAATGAGCAACTTTACTATTGTGTCAAGCCTCATTTTCATTATTACCTCAATGCATGTTGCTGAAAATTTTCTCTCATGTGTTCCAATTTTAATTTGTCAACATGACTGTCATGGTATGGCATGGACACTTTCTGAATCAAACGTGAATTTCTTTATATATTTCCAACAACATGATATCGGCATATCAAAATATTTTGCCAAGATGTTTCTGTTTGGAAATTTTCCAAATTCTGTCTCAACCAACATTTATTTAAAGCCGTATCAATAAGTTTTCTTAATTGCTTATTGGCACACTATATCTATTTTCTTGTTTCCCATAATAGGCTTCTTCATGAAGCTTCATGTTTGTCCCATTTGTTTGCAATGTGATGTTCCTTATTTTCGTTATTCTTTACTATGATTATCCATGTGAATTGACAACCATGTGAGAAAATCATTTCTTTATAAAATCTTAAAATAGATTTTTTTTCACTTATAATAAGAATTTATGCATATAGAATACGTACTTGTATTTTGAACATATACTATATAACTATATTATTTACCTTATATGTGTAGGAACATTTGAAGTTGATGTATCAAATACACAGAAGCTCTTGGAGGGTGAACGTGGTGAAATTATCCGTCAAAGAGATATTATAGTAAGTATCCTCACATATATTTCTAAAAATCTGTGATTTCCTTTCCTTCGTTTAAAAACATGTGCTACTTAGGGCCAGCAAAACATGTATATATTTTCACTAGAAAGAGATTTGTGTCTTTAAAAAGTATAAGAAATAGTAAGAAATAATAAGTCAAAATTTCATCATTTTTTATATTTTCCAAAGACAAATCTCCCAATGGTGATGAACTTCAAATTAGATTTAAGATCAAGATGTATGCCATGTTTATTTCTTTTTTTAATAATAGTACTATTTTGGCCTAGGATTGCATTCAATATCTCTTCCCCCACGAATTTTACCATTTTGTTTATTTCTTTTTTTAAACTTCGCTTTGTGACAGCTCAATCATTTCATCATATTTAGGTTGTGGGAGAATCTGGATTATTTACTCCTGCAGATATCACCTATGTCCATGAATCGGGCGTTAAAGCGGTAAGGTTCCTTTCTTAATTTTGACAGAGTATGCAACTAGCTTTTTTTCATCTTCATTTCCTCTAATTTTTTTCTGCATGATACGCCATTTTGGTGGGATAACATAGCAATGGGTGTCTTAGCATATATATACCATTTTTGCCTTCTAAACAGATAGTTATATGATATAATAAAGATTGTCCATAGTTATCTGATATAATAAAAAGATTGTTCTGCTGATTTAGGTTCTGGTTGGAGAATCAATTGTAAAGCAGCAAGATCCAAGGGCAGGAATTACAGGTCTATTTGGCAAAGACATCTCAAAATGATGCAATTTTCAACAGGAAACAAAAAGCTGTGATGCCTAGGTCTAAGCCCTTTTGTTGTATGTTACATCAGTAATGATCATACAAAGAAAGCTTCTGTTAGCATAGGTTCAATAAGTTTGATACGGTCATATCTTGTTAGTATGGTTATCCGTCATCTTGTGGGCTGGTGATGCTTATACAAGTGAGAGAGATCATTTTGCCCTTTGACAGCTTCAATTAGATAAAATTTTGTTGAGATATGTTCTCTCCATCTTTTTTGTCAGTGTTCCATATTTGCAAAAACTCATTTTAAGTTTTTTTTTAGACAAACCTTTATAACAAGTAATTTCAAAAACTTTTGACTTGTTCTGCTTATTCAAAAACGCATCCTTCTGGATAGGTGTTTTTTCAGTAAAAATTGATCTGTGCCCAACACAAGTCAAAAGGTTTCATTTAATTACCTCTATCCTTTTCATTTATGTCATCATCATAACTTCGTTACAAATTGTCAATGAGATAAAGATGATAATGAACACAATAGTAATGTTGATAATAATAATAATAATATGATAATAGATAGAAAAAATGATAATGATGTTGGTAACAGTGATAATTTTGATAATAATTATAATGCAGATTGCTTGGACAGTATATGCTTGCTTAATTGTACCAATTTGTTACAAAAAAATGCATAAAAATTACAAACGAAATTTACTTGTTAGCCTCGTGTATCTCCACAGGTTGAGTTTTTATTGAATAAGTTTAAAGCATCCGGGGAAGATAATATCATTAGTCACTTAGAGTTTGTTTATACACGTAAAAATGATGTAAAAAGAAATGATTAGAATTTAAAAATTAATTGAAAATGAAAATAACGAAATTTAACTAGAAATTATAAAATAATAAGAGTATTTGTGTTATATAAGAAATGACAAGAATTAGAAATTCAAGTATTTGTGTCTGTATAATAATTAATAAAAATGTTACAAAGATAAATTTGTATAAATGTAATATATTTAATTCTTATTTAAATAAAAAAAAGCAAAAAAAATACAAAAATAAAATTTTCGATTTGATTTTAAAAAAAAATTTAAAATTTTCGATAAGTTGAAAAAAAAATCAAACTTTTTTTGACCTGATCACCATCGAGATTATAACTAAGGCTTCGTTTGTTTGCTAGCTTTTACTTTAATAATCGTAAAGAGTTGAAATTAAAGATAATTTTATAAATGATGATAAAATTGTATAATAAATTGTGAGATAAAAATTTATATATAAAAGTTAGTGCGATGATGATAATATATAAAAATTTATGTAAAATTGAAAAAAATAAATGAGACCTAAGCATCACCGTGTTATTTAACATTTATTACAAAAGTTACTGTAGACATTGACATACTTATTTCGAAAGAAGAAAAAGAATTATATGTCTGACTTTTTAAAAAATTAAAAATTCAAAATAAGTGGATAATATCTAAGATTTAAGATTTAAGTAAATAATATGTACCTTGAAAAATATGTATTCGTAAAAACGAGGAAAAGTCAACATGACCGAATGATTTTTGTAATCTAACGCTTTTTTTAAAATTAATATTAGACATCAAATTAAAATAAGATAAATAAGGATAAATAATTCAAAGTAAACAAATAGAATACAAAAGAAATAAGTCAAGAACAACAGAAAGAGACATCAAAAGTGTGGGTCCCAATTAATAGTTAGATATTATTGAATTTAACATTTTTTAACTTTAAAAGTAAAAAAAAAAAATTTATCAAATAAAGAAATTTGCAGAATTTTTTATTTTACAAAATATATATTTTAACGAATAATATAAATATTTTGATTATAAGCTCACCTAACCTGTAATAATTATATATTATAGATATCATATAACTATAAAGGTACGGTAAAATTTATTTTTTTAAAAAAGTAGAAACATATATAAATAAATACTCACAAGAATAAAACTGTAGATGCCTCTTATAAATTTATGAGATAAATCGCAAATAAATGATAAATTTTATATATTAAAAAATTACGTATATGAGAGATATTGTCTTACTTTTAATTTTTATAATGAAATTTTTATTTCTTATTTTACTTTTTTTATTATCAAATCGATTTCTCGCTTCCTTTAATTTTAAAATCATTTACTTAAAAATCACTTTTCACAATTCTCAAATTAAAAAAGTCAAGTTAGTGTATTTGTTTATACGGTAAAATTAGATAAAATGAAGTTTATATTTTTAAAAATATAATATTTTAATATAATTTTTAATATAAAATATTTAAAATTATTTAATAAATATTATTATAAAATATTACCGTAAAAAAAAAACATAATAATTAACTTGTAAATATACATGACTTAAATTTTAATGTGACTTGATTTTCTATTTTAAAAAATTAAAAACTTCGGAGCGTGCGTTGAAATTTTCGTGTGAACGACGACGGCCTCAGATATTTAAACAGTCAACAAGGGTGTGGGCTGAAGGCAAACACAAATACGCTCGCGAGCTGGAAGTGAGAGAAGGCGATCGGAGGAGATCGCGAGCTGAAAGGCGATCGGTTCCCGCCGTCCCGCTCGCTTCCGGAGTGGCTCCCGGCTGCGACCCCGACATCCACCGCGAGATATCCTCGTGCCGCGGGCCACAAGGTAAAGGATCGGTCGTCTGTTGGTCTCGCCATCTCAAATCCTCCCTATCTCTCGGCCTTTATCGGATTACCGGTTTCCGCTAGGTTTTCGGGTGTGACTTTCCTAGATTCTGTCGCGCCGTTCTTTTCCGTGCGTCCTCCACCTTTGTCTGCGAGATTGTGTCCGAAAATTCATCACGGAAACGTCGCCACGTTGCGCGAGGTGGATTCGCGAGAATCGCGAATTATACAAAAATATGGAATCATTTGGTTTGATATCGAGTAGGAATTTCCTTTTTCTTTTATTTTTTGGTGATGATTTCCTGTTGTAAGCTGTTGGATTGGGGGGGATATGTTTCAGTCAGTAGACCTGAAGAGTTTGGGTCCCGGTCGGTGTTGGATGGTTTTTCTTTGAAATTCACAGGTGTATGTTTCCGTGTTTTTTATTTGGGATATTTTGCGTTCCAAATTTCTGACTGTGGTCTGTGGATGTGCAGATGGCAGGTTGTTCTTTCATGTTTTTGGCGATTGTTGCGGTTAGCATTTTGCTGATTTTGCAGCCAGCCTCTGCTATCAGGTTCGTGATTGACAGGGAAGAATGCTTCTCTTATCCCGTTCAATACGAAGGTGATACCGTTCACGTGTCCTTCGTTGTTATCCGTAGCGATGCATCTTGGAATTTTGGTGATGATGGTGTTGATCTTGTGGTACGATCTCCATCATTTCTGATGTAGTATTTTGGTGATGATGGTAAATTTTTTGATGCAGTTTATAATTTTTACTGCCACATCTATTAACTGTTTTGCTTTGTTATGGTAAATGAATTATCTTGATTTTGTTACGACGATTAAGTTAGTACTTGCATCTGTGGTTTGCCTAAATAGACGCCTGTCGATGATTGCCATTCATGCAGCTATCTGTCTGCCCAAAATAAATTTATTGGTTGCAATGGAAATTGTCAATTCATCCTCCCAATGAAGTACTATTTTTTTATAACGTTGGATTTAGATCTGTGGTTCTTAGCCTTTTTAACCATTAGGTTAACGCAATGAAGCGTGAGTCCACTGCAGTAGTGGAGACAAAGACGATTATGCTGGACCTTCCTAAAAAGCTGTTGGAAAGGTCTTGGAAGAAAAGTTAGTAGGAATTCAGCTTGAACTTTTATATTCTTGATAGGCCACCAGTTTTGGTGAAATTATGCAATAATATTATCACAATTGCAGCATTTAAGAAAAGTGTCATTCACTGATCCAAAAGGCACATGGCAACTACTCACAAAAGCTCAAGAAGCAAATATATTTTTATTTGCAATAACTCAAGAAATTCAAACAAATATATATATCATCATCATCATCATCATTATTATTATGATTTGGATCATCAAAATCTATCAAAAGAAATTTCCTGACAAAAGATGGAATGGAACAAGAAGGTTCCAACAAAGATTTCTCTTTTTGTGTGATTAGTTGTGCATGGTACAATTCTAATAGATTGACTGTTACAATGAAGGGGAACTAGATTAGTCTTTCTTGATAGTGGTAAGTCATTCAACATCTCCTGTTTACATGCTTGGATATGCATAGTAGTGAGGGATGGTGGCCAAATATCACTTGTGATCCACATACAACGGCGGTGAAGTTTAGGGAGTTCTGAGAAATGGCTCAAGGCGTGCAAGGTGCTAGGGAGAGAATTTATCTGGTTGATGCTACCTCATGCTATTTTTCAGGTCGATGGACCTAAAGGAACAGAAGAATTTTCCAAAACGCACACTGTAACTGTGTGATCTGTTAAAAATCAATGGTAAGTGGTTAATCGGTTGGTCATCAGATGGAAATGGATATGGTAACGAGCAAGAATGACTGGAATGGCATATGATTTGGTAGGCAGGATCTGAGTCCTAAGTTTTGCTGTTTTTAGGAGCAAAACTTAATTAACTTAATTAACTTGGCATGATATTACTATTTTTATGTTTGTATTTATTTCTTAATCAACGTATCCAGAAAGCAAATTTGCTACTGTCAAGCTTTAACTTTATTTCAATACCCATTTGTCATCATTCCCATGAAGCCATGGTTACCATTTATATGGTGCTTTAACTTGGCATGATTAACGTGAACATTGTATTGATTTATTTTACTTGGGTTGCTTTTGTATCATCAGCTTTCTGCCATTGTGCACTATTTCTTGTAATAACAGGTGAAGGGTCCAAGAGGTGAACAAATTAAAGATTTCCGTGACAAAACCAGTGAAAAATTTGAGTTCGTTGTTCTTAAAAAGGGCCTTCACCGCTTCTGTTTCACCAACAAGTCTCCTTACCATGACACCATAGATTTTGATGTACATGCTGCTCACTTCGCGGACCATGAAGAACATGCAAAAGATGGTATGAATATCCTCCAAAGTTATACCCAAACATTTCAGAAGGTGGCCACTCATTTGTCTTGAATTATCTGCAGAGCATCTTTCCCCGCTAGTGGACCAGATTGCTAAGTTGGAAGAAGCTCTCTATAACATACACTTTGAGCAGCATTGGCTGGAGGCACAGACTGATCGACAAGCCACAAGTATATTCCGCTCTTTAGTTACCTCTTTGATAATCAACATGTTTGCTAGGTTTTATCTGAGCGCAACTACATAACCATAACAAAGTTAAAATGGAAAATGGCTGGATTATAGATGAAGCATACAGAAACATCTTATTTAAACTTTTCAGAAGTGGTAAAAGATTCCATAAATAATAAATATTTACAAAAAAAAGGCATCCATCAATGTGACGATACAGATGCAGAAACAGGACACTATCAAAAAAGAGATTAAGAAAGGCTATACAAGCACCAAATTCACCTGCAAGTTTTGCCTTTTTATCATTTTTGTTGCCCTATTTTACCTTTGTTGATCTACCATGGAATCAGTAATACCAGCTCACGGTCCTATTCCTTTCTAACCATGTTGATCGCCACTTGATATGGTGAATCATCATATCATAGTCTTTAGAGCAAATGCCTGTATCTTCTTCCAGGCAACAGCCATCGATCCCAAAAGGTTGTAAAATCACCAACTTCATGTTCATTTAAATCAACCAATTTACAGTTTTTGATACTCATATGGTCGAAAAGAGATGCCACCAAGTCTCATCCTCTCCATACTGAAGGGGCACCTGCATGTTACTTGAATGGTCCACAAAGAGTGAACCCATGCCCAAAATGACAGTTGCTACAGAAATTTGAAGCTTGAATCTATTCCACCAAATTTGCACCGTCTTCTTCATTCTTTAAACACTTTAAACGGACAATTCTGAAAGAAGATACCAATATTATTTTTTGATATTGGTAGTGTTTTCATTCGAATTTGAACCTAAGATCTTTTTGTTGAACAGTATATGTTGGAGCTTTTTCCTTTGTAAACTTTAGCTTTGTTTGGTAAAGCTTATAGGTTAAGTGAGTTTTTTTTAGACCGATACGATTTTCAAGATGAGAAAATCTCTTTCTATTTTTTTCACAGTTACAGTAAAGACATTAACTTAAAAATAGAAAAATCTACTTAAAAATAGCCTTTGTAAGAAAAGGAAAGATCAAATTTATTTTGGTTTAAAATTATTTTCCCACGATGTGAATTTCTTCAAATGGTTTGTGATGATGCTGAGTTTTGAATCTAAGTTGTTTTTCTCTTTAAGTGCTAATGGAGTGAGAAGAGATCACCTAGACAACTGCTAGTGATATTTTCCTTATGGATCTTACAAGAAAAGACACCAACATTATGCCACCACTAAATGTGAGAATCCAAGTGAAAGGATAGACTTAAACTGTGAGATTCATGAAGCGATATAATCAAAACCAATTGAGATTATGGATAAACAAAATCCTTGATCTCACCATTCCCCAGCAAAAATTATCATACCATATAATACTTGAAGGCAAATCCTTAGACTAGAGCAGCAACAATAGAGAGTTGTGTAAGCCAAGACAAGGCTGAGTCCTCCGACCCACTCACAACCTTGATTGCCCTATATACCAAATGAGAACTTGTTGCCACAAGAGGGTTCCCGTATATCATTATTGTTTTTGATCTGTATGCCATTTTGAATTCTTACGTAATGTAACAGACCCAAGTAATCTTGAAGAGTTTATTTTAGAAAATTAAAATAGATTTATTTAAAAAGAGCTTGT
Organism: Amphibolis antarctica; assembly: GCA_024699675.1. Lineage (NCBI taxonomy): Eukaryota > Viridiplantae > Streptophyta > Magnoliopsida > Alismatales > Cymodoceaceae > Amphibolis > Amphibolis antarctica. The sequence continues at coordinate 60,452 of JAMKPZ010001659.1, read as the reverse complement.
AAATTCATATACTTGATGTGTTTTATGCAACCGATGTACACAAAGTAATCAAAAATCCATGTTTGCATTGATAAGTACCCAAGGCCCTTTTTTAAAAAAATTTTCCCTTGATTATTCTTTACCGAAGAAGGTGAGATTGATCCCCCCTTTAATTTAAATATTATGCGAAGATGAGCATACAAAATCATACCATTGGCAGTTACGAAGAATGATAGAATTACCATGAACGTTCTTTTGTCGAAGGTTATAGCCCATACCTGCAAAATAGAACATCAGGACACCATAGAACTTTCTGAACCTTCTATTAGGTTACGTAGAATTTTTTAATTGTGTTTACTACACAATATAATAGTACATAATAAATAATCAAATGATGCATATTAAATTGTAAGGTGAAAATTTGTATATGAGAATTTGTAGAGTAATAATTATATATATGAATTTACAGAGAGGTGAAAAACTTCTCCACCAAAAGAACTCTTAGGGGGGAGTTTATGTCTATTGGAAATTAATGAAAAGAAAATTATAGAAAATTTTTTATTGTTAAAATGTTAAAAATCTAGAATATTTTTAATTTTTTTAAAATTAAATATAAATTTTTCTAAATTTTCATAAGATACACAAATGATTTTATAAAAATTTTCGTTTCTAGATTTTTAATATTTTAATAATAAATTTTTTTTATATTTTTATTTTCATTAATTTTCAAAGGATATACAAACCCCCCCCTCCCTCTTAAAGTTGTCTTGCATTGCACAAGTCTTTCAAGTCATTTTGTTTCCAAGTCACATACCATAAAGTGCTCGATGTATATCATATCCTACTTGCTGCTGGACGTATGTGCGTTGCTACTTACAATAGTATCAGAGGATTTCAATCAATCTTTAAGCTAAATTCTTTGTGCAACACATATATATTCAGAAGAGAGCTGTACACCTACAACATGTCACCTACAGCCTCTGATAAATTCATAAGACTGAATCTTACATTCATATAAAAAAGAAGAAAAAAAAATTGTCAGTGTATGAGCACCTAAGTTTTTTTCCCTATTTAGAAATAACCCGTATAGCAAATTATTGGCTGCAGTTAATGAAGGTATGAGCAGGAGGACCATCCACAAGGCGCTCTTCGAATCAGCAGCACTGATTGGAGCCAGTGTACTGCAAGTGCATCTATTACGTCGCCTCTTTGAGCGAAAACTTGGGACTTCCAGGGTCTAATCTACATCTCCCCAACTGATGATTTATTTACAGAGTACGGTTAATAATATAGCTTTTTGGTCGTTTGGGAATTAAACTGTAATGGTAACAATATTCACGAGATTGCTGCTGCATGCGCTTTTACTTAAAGCATGTATGTTGATGAATGACCATCGTAGTTTATTTCTGATCTTGCTGACGCCCTGGATTTCATTTTTTGAAGGTGAAGAAAGGAAGCACGGCCGCCCAGGGTATTATTGCTTCAATGCAACGCTATTGGTCGATTCCTTTTTTAAAGAAAATTAAAACATCCAAAAATGTGCAAAATCACTCCCAAGTATATATGATGATGCATACTTGACTCAACACATCCTGATGACGATATCCAGAGTTTTTGGAGAATTTTCATCTAACCCTCCTAATTTTACGGTTCGTTTGTGTCGGTGGATGGGCCGGGCCTCCTACGAATCCATACGGGCCGCAGCACAATCCACACGAAGACATGTCATTGGATCAGTATGGTCCGACTTGCGTAAGTACAATCTTTTTTGAGCTTGACTGACATGGTTCACATTTCCAAAAATTAATATATTATTAATATATTTTATAAATATAAAAAATAGTTAATGGTAAAATTTAAACTTACAACTATCAAGATACATATAATGTATAATATATTTTTATTTAGCAAAAAATCTAAAATTTATTTTTATAAAAAATTTACAAATTACATCACATAATAATTTACAGAAAATTAAATTTACAATTTGGGGGAAAAATTACATTCAAAAATTTTACATATTTAAATATTCATTTCTGAGAAATCCTCCATCCAATCATCTTCTCTTTCTTGCTTATGAGCAAGTTTTCAATCTTTTATATACATTAACGCTTCTAATATATCTTCCTTCAATCAAAATCTTTTGTTGCCGAGCATACTTCCATTAGTATTGAAACATGTTTATAAGTTACTAAAGATACTAGAATTGTTAGTAAATCTTTAGCCATTAATGATAAAATTGGAAATATTGTACTTTGTTTTTCCACCACTCTAATATATTGAATGAATTTGGATTAGGATATTCATTCCATAAATATTGATAATTTGTAGAATTAAAAGTAGTTAATTCATTTATAGATATAATATTAAAAGAAAATGATGATAATGAAATATCTTCGTCATCTTGAACATCTTGTAAATATCTCCAAGATGTCATTTGGGTTGATGATGATGATGTTGATGACAAAGGTGGTGTTTTTATTCCATATTTTATTGAATATATATCAAACATTTTATTTAAATTTTCTTCTATTATTTGCATAGATAATCCAAAATGTACACCTAAGTATTTTTGTATTCCTCTTATTAATTTACTAGCATATTTTATTTTACATCTAAACAAACACTTAAAATATATAATAATGGAATTTCCTGATAATATTTTAAAAATATTTCTTTCATTTTATTTACTATTGAGGAAAAAAATTCAGAATTATCATATTTATTAAAAAATAAAGAAATTTCGTATAAATGATGCAATGCATAAATAGAAGTAGAAGAATAAACTTTTGATAATCTAATAGTTGTTTCATAAAAAAGTTTTAAAATTTCAACAAAACATTTAATAATATTAAAATCATTTTCATTTAAAGCATTATCATAACCACTACGATTATAATATTCCATTATAGGATCTTTATACGGAAGACAACTACTTAACATTAAATATAAAGAATTCCATCTACAAGGAATATCAAGAATAAATATTTTATGGGGTAACCCAAAGGAATCACACGTAAGATCAAATTTATCTTGTCTTTCACTAATGTAAGATAATGCACAACTAATATTGTCAACAAAATCTTTCATTTCTACAATACCAACATTAACCATAAGATTAATTACATGACATATACAACTTTGATGAAATAAACTAAAACCAGTTGATGGATGTAATATATTTTTAAACATAGAAATGGTAGCAGTATGATTTAAAGGATTATGAGAAGTAATACTGACTACTTTATCTTTAATATGAAATAAATCAAAAAATTCCATGATTTGAGAAAAAATATTTTCAACATTACGTAGATATTCAATTTGTCTAAATCCTAACAATTTTTTTTGTAAAATCTAATTTTCATCGATAAAATAAACAACATATTCTAGTGCAGTTATATTCTTCCAAATATCATATGTACAAGCAATACAAGTATTAATTGAACTCAAAACATTAATAAGTTCTTGTCTACTAATTTAAAATTGTTCAATAATATCTTGTCTAGTAATACTTATTAGTATATATTTATATTGAGGACAATATGCATTTGAAATATAATTAATATAAAATTTATTATCACCAAAATTAATGCCCTACCTTTAGCATGTAATTCCCTAACTTTTTTGTGATCATAATGCCAAGAACTACTACCCTCATGAGTAAGTGGAGTTTGAATTATCTCTTTATCTTTAGCATTTGTAATATTCTTAGTTTTACATCTATTTAAATATCTATTTAAATGACCTGTATCACCAGAAGATTTACAAAAGAAATCTACATTACAGATATTGCAAAATGTTCTTTCCTCTGCGATACCATCATTCAGGATCTTCAGCTTTATAGTAAAGATGGACCATACAGACGCTCTTCTTCTTCTTCGAGACTTGTTTGAAAGATTCCATAGATTGCGACACTTCATCCTCCATTGAAAGATGAAACTTCTGTTGAAAACTTGGAATTGCAGAAAGAAGAGAATAGAAAATTCAAGAGTTGGGATAGAAGAAGATAAGAGGTGAAGACGACTGTTCTTTCTTCACCTCCTGTATTTAAAACCTCCCCTTCCCATCTCCCACTCTCCCTCTCAGGTCCCAACGGGCAAGGTGCCCGCCCGTTGCCCAACGCCCTTGACACCTCTACCGTTGCTCAACGGGCGACAGGCCCGCCCGTTGCTCAACGGTCATGATGTTATATGTAATTATGTAAATAGCTTATATGTTGTGTAGTCTCTAAAACAAATATTTATTAAAGATTTATGATAAATATAGTAAAAATTCTTATACGCTAAATATAGCAAAAAATGAATACGTTATTACAAATTTACAATATACGCTATGACATTTCTTAATTAACAGTAAAACTTTCATTTCTTATTATAAGTATTAATACTCGTTGAGATTTTTAACTCAAGTTTACTACTTTACTGTAATTCCGTGATCTTGAGTTGTCTAAGATATTTATATTTGTAATAATAAAATTAATAATATTATATCCAAATAGATTTTAATATAATATATATTTCATAATAACAACCTAGTTACCGGTAATATTATATCGTATTATATTACTTTTGCAAGTGTTGGGTAATTTTTTTTGTAATATTTTACTGTTTACATTTTATTAATATTAAATTAATATCATTATTTGACATTAACAAATGCAGAAATGACTAATTTATGTATAATGTTGTTGTTGTTAACATTTTTAATATTTAGTAATGTTAATATTCACAATGTAAAAATAATTAAATTTCGTATAAAATATGAAAACACATCTCAATCTCATCTAAATTTCTCCGGTGGGAAGATGTTGTAATTCAATTCCAAAAAAATTGGAGTCCGGAAAAAGTTAACAAATGAAGCAGAAAAATCGTCAAAACCATTTCATTTCATGTAGACAAATGCCTCAAAACTGACATTAGCAACAGAACATATCTTAAGTGTGGAGAAGCAAGCTTTTGAATTCTAAGGCATTTCCAAAATGATCAAGAATAATTTCTATAAAAAAGACCAAGAACACGACAAATAAATCCTATCAGAGCATGGTAGTTTTTGTTACCCTCAGCTCCTTCATCCGACTAGCACCTCCTTTGCTGCCCCCCTCATTCCCCTTTGTTCATGTTGTTATATCGTTCCATGCTATTATGGTTGATTTTTGTTTATGGCTGATGAGTTTTAAGTTGTATGGTTGATCCATTTTATATTTATGTTAGAAATATCAGATGGTTTATTATATGCTGGATTTTAGAATGTTTTTGATGTTTCAATAGGTCCAACTCTATGATTGTTGATGTTCCAACTGTAGATACTCATACACGACATTTTTTTTGAATAGCACATATAGATTAGATAGAATTAATGCCATATTTAAGTCGAAGTAACCATTGGGGCATTGTTTCCTTTGTAAAATAGGATATCTAGGTCAACAACAAATACTGATATTTTGTTTAATTAATAGTTGATATTTGTGTTTAAAGTTAACATAACATAAATCATGACTGTATTGTTTCATCTGGTACCTGTTTCTGTGGATATGATTACTTGCACTTGGAAAGAATTCAGGGGATGGAAAACTTTGTCCTAGTTGGAGTGCAAGGGCTGTTGAAAAAATACCAAAGAAGGATCCAGAACCAACTTCTAATGGAAAAGGAAAAGCTAGAAACTTGGACTGAAACAAATAATTACAAATAAATTACAATTACATTCATGGCCATATAAATATTTTTGATGAAATATGGAATGAATTTGTTGAGATCAGATTTTTATGCATTGGCTATTTTTTTCTCTGTGATTGTACATAATATTTATTTGTTTTTATTATTTATGAAGTATCAGGAACATGCATCATCCAAAAGGAGTCCAATTAATGACCAACTTATGATAGCATCCGAGAGTTGCATTGCTACAAGAGATTCAACCGCACAACCCTCTGATCTTAGAAGAGCACAAAAAGAGGTTGTGGTTCTGGACAGAAATGAATATAGTAGTATCAAGGATTTTGGTGCAATAAGCACTCAAGTCCCTTTGGGCTTGTATAGTAAAGCACAAGTAGACTATGTGCACGGGAACATCTGCCGAAGTATCTAAAAAGGGAAAGAAACCTCAACTTCATGGAAAGTCACAAGAAGCTATTGCAACTGCAACGAAAGACATGATTGTGGCATTTGTTTCATCTTGTGAAAAAGAATATGTGAGACATCCTCAAAACTCAAAAGAAATGAACATAATGGAGCACATGGCCATTTCATTTTGAAACATGGGCTACGACTGCCTTACAGGCTTTTTACTTTGACAGTTTTATTTGTAAAGTTGATAGAGATGATTTATTTGTAGATCTTTAAGAATGTGGGAAATTGGGAGGAGAAGAAATATATAATGGTGTTGGATTAATTGGAAGGAGAAGAATAATTCTTAATGCAAACAAACCCTAAGTGTAATGCTTCAAAGTAAACAACAATAACTATTTTGCACAGTGATGACTGGACAATTCATAGACAAAAAACAAAACAAGAATTACTCACAGAGTTGCTGGATTTTCTGTTATAAAATTCCTTTCTATGAACGTCATCCTTCCCAAGAGATTCTGGACATGGAGTGCTACCACTCTTTTCCTCTTGCCTCTGGCTTTGCCGAAGAAAACAGCGAACTCCTCAACAGAAGCTGAGTCATTGACATCCCATTCCCACTCACCAAAATTTGGTAATGAGCCTTCCAAGAGGCTTTCTTTTGCAAGTCTTCAATATGAATTACATCATGATCTTTTATTTGGTACTGCAATGTACTCAGAAAAATTAAAATAGTACACAGGGATTCATAATGCTACGTACATACATACCATATGTATGTACATAGGTAGCTAATTCCCCCTGTTTCTGGATGTGATTAAGCACCACATATGTATTCTCTCGACTGAATTCATTTTCTTTAAAGCCACGTATACAAAGCAGTCAATACACAGAAATACTAAAGTGATATTAGAAACAATGAATAACAATTTCACAAGAAAATGGTGACTAGGTGATTCCTTACACAGCAACAGTGACTAAGCAATCAAAAATCATGTTAAGCAGAGGCTAGAAACATGTCTGATAAACTAAAACTCTAAAAGTGTGCTCATGGATCTCCAAATATTTAATAAGAATCATTGGATTTCGGTTCAACTTAAGAAGGAATGATGCTTTTTAAAAAGAAAAAAAGGATGATAATCAAAATAAAGTAGCTAAGCACATCCCAAACCATTTGGCTCAACAAAAATCTTCCCATCATTGCTAGAAAACCATCACAGTCAACCCCACCACTTATGATGTGTAACCCTCAAGTTCGAATTCTATAACGTCCACCAAAGAGCATGCTTCCTCCCTCTCTCTCACACTGAATGTTAGGTGGGAAAAAGCTGAAACTAAATTCATTACGGAAAGTATTGCATATATTTGTGAAAATTCAGTGTTTACTGCCAGCATATTTTCTTGAACTTTAGATCTACTGTTATTTTATAACTTACGGTTTAGATCTATTGTTATTTTATAAGAAGGCATAATTCCAAGGAAGACCTATAGATGCATCTGAAAAAAAAACAATCAGCTAAAGTAGGTGAAACAAAAGGTTTTTCGCTATAAATAATGGAAAAAATTGAAAATTGCATAATTTAATACAAGATTTCGTGATGGATAGGAAGAGATGAATAGAAGTAACTCATAAGGCCAACCCAACATAATGGGATTGTCATTGTCATATAATTCAGAACTGATTAGCATCTATGAATGTTGGGTGTAAAGTATTATCTGTTTAATGGATAGCCAGTTCACTACAATTTTGGTTCTTTTTCAAAGAATATCAAGTTTCTTCAGGAATATCAGTGAAAGGGAGATAAAAAGATGGTAGTACTTAGCTTGTTCAATGCATTATTGGGAGCATGTTTCCATTGTTGATTTTACTGAGAAAAGGCCAAAGGCATATGTACGCTTGAATTAAGAATATCAGTATAGAAACATTCAAGTCTTCCTTGTTTCTCACAATATTCATCAATTCATATCAACGTAATTTCTATGTTTCTTTATACACATTTGTTTCAAACAAATTATTCTGTTAGAAACAAAATGAGCTACAATGACAATGAACAGTTTATTGTTTCCAACACAAAATTCCATCATCTTCATTTTTCAAACACTGTAACACCAATGTGAATTTTTCCAATAGGTGGACAATAAATTTCTGGAACCAACAAATATCCTAATTAATCCAATGATGATATAAATAAGTGCACTATGGTGGCCGTGGCTAAAGCTACTGTTAGATGGTGTAAGCACACATCCAAAACTACCTTGAATTGAAACTCAGATAGTAATCGCTTTAATCGAACTGATATAAACTCAAAATGAAAAGAACAAACGTTAAAAATTCTGAAGAGCCACATCCACATTACCTTGTACGGATAAGATTCTACTTTCCAAACCGAAGACAGTAGCACTAAAAGAAAAAAAAAAATGACGAAACACAACAGCAAAGCTGTCCAATGCAAACCGAGAGATAACTATAGAAATTACTCTTAATTCAAATTCACCGCACAGAATCCACACTAGAAGAAAACAAGCACATTCAACCATCTCCCATACCGAATCCACCAGCTTGCACGGTCCACGAAGCGTGTCAACCAACACCGCCACGAAAACATCTAAATCGAATCCCATCCAGCCCCCAAACGCCGCTACTTCCAGAAACTAAACATATTACCTCCATCCACCACCAAACTACAAGCGATCGCAGTCCGAAGCACGCAAGACAACAGAGAAAAACGAAACACCACCGGCACACAAAATCGTCCAATCCAAGGTTCGACCTGATCACGAGGGAACAAATGCGGGAAGAGAAAAAAAAGAAAAAAGAAAAAGCGGGAAGAGCAGAGGACCAGAAGGAAGGGGGAAGGAGCGGAGGGGGTGATCGGCGGAGCTCACCGACACGAGTTCCGGCATCCGAGGCCAGCGACACCGGAGCCTGGGGGAGAGTGGAATCTTTATATTTTTTCAAAAAAAGAGATATATGATTTAATATTAAAAGAAATTTTTATTATTTGTTTAAGATGTGAGATGAAATAAGATGAGAATTACCTTTTTCTTTTCTTTTTTAAATTACATGATTTATTATATAATTTTTTGATATAATATTTTTAATGTAAAATGTTAAAAGTATTTGATAAATATTATTATATATATAATAAAGATGCATAGTAAAAAAGAAAAGGTAGATTAGTAAATACAGTTTAATTAAATAGAACCTAAAACCATTTCTGTGGTATCTGAAATATTTTTATTTATGAGCTTATAGATAAATTTTACTTATGAATTAAGACGTACACATTAAAAAAATAAAAATATATGCCTGCATACCCAAAGAAATATTCTAATATATAGTATTTTCTCATTTAGTAATATATTACGATTATAATTCAAATAATTTTAAATTATTTATCTATTTAATCTGTTTTAAATTGTAATATTTCGATATTATTATTAAATCATGTATCCTATATTGAATATGCAACATCTACCTCTTTTTCCTAAATATGTAAGAAAAGAGAAGAACTCAGACACCTCCGCTTACCATATGATACACCAATACATACTCTTCTAAAAAGAATGAGCACAAAATGTGATTGCGGCTAAAGCCAAAACTGATAAAATCTTCATATTTATCCTTTAGAATGACAATATTTTAACCAAGTTCAAGCCTAAAACATTCTTCTCTTAAAAACCTTAAAGTACAAAAAAGACATGCAGTTGGTAAAATCACCAGATTCCTTATGACAAATTGTTTATGCACTCATGGGTGTTGTATCATGGATTTTGTTGCAGCACTGCCAACGTCAATCGATTAAGAAGGTAAACAAAAGAGAGGTAGAATACACGAGATGGCGTTACGCCTGATCTCTCTTTACTCCACAAGAGAACAAAGTTTAGGTACAAAACAAAAAATATCAATCACGGATGAAAAACAATATACTGAAAGTTAATGTAATCACTAAAATTTGATCCTATCTTCAATTGGCTTAAGACATTAAATTTTAAAAAAAAAATACAAAGGATGCTATCATCCACTTTACCTGAACTAGAGTTAATTACATTCTGTTGGAAAGCAGCAAGCTTTTGACGGAATAAAGAGCTTGGAACTTGAAAACATGTCAATAAATGGAAACAACAAAAAAAAAATACAATCGTGCACTGCTGAGTATGTTACATTTATCCTTCACTCTTTTCTCATGAGAAAAAGAGACCCAGTATGCGAGGAATGTACATTTTTTGTACAATCGACATGACTTTTTGCAACTTAGCTCGATGTGGGTAGGTAGCAAGAAAATATTACTTTACAGCTCGCTGCCTCCAAGCAATCTGTATTATTAAAAAGAAGTAATCAGGTAAATCTCACATTATAATACTTGATATGGATTTTGAGTATCTTCTGCCAAATCCAAGAATAACTTACAAGAGTCTCATCATCTGAATAAAGTGAATCCTCATCACCATCATCGGACCTAGATGAATCATGTGATGCTTCGTCAGCTGATTCTTCTGGCACTTCCAAGGGACCGTTTTCATTACATCCTGTAAACCCACTTGAACTGGAAGGACTTTCATTTTCAACTCCAGCTTGCACTTTTACCATCTCTGAGTGTTCCTCGTTTTCTCCATCCATGGGCACCGGAACATGCTTCGCTGTGAGACCATCAAAGAAACAAAAGCTTATGACTTTCAGATCAAATCAAACAACGTAATGAGTAACCAACATGGCAAACAAGCAATTTGCATTTCTTTTGCTTATCTACCTAACACAATAATAACAATCCAACCAATAGTCCTACCATGTAAGGTCTCTACCATATGAATCTTTTTCTTCTGCATATTTCTATCTATGATCAAATCTTCAATTAAATTTTACATAAATTTAAATTTTTTTCTCACAATTCCTAACAAGGTACTTTTAGGTCTTCCTCTACTTTTAATTTTTTTTGCACTAACTAATTATCTTCCCCTAAGTAGTGTATTCCTTGGTCCTTTAAGAAAATGACTAAAACACCCAAATCAAGTTTCTCTTATCTTTAATTAGTACTACTTTATTCCTGATCAATTCTACACCCTAGTAGTGTAGGTCTAAACTCGCTACACACATAACTTTAATCCATTAACGCACTCTACCAATATCTTCATGCAGGGATCTATTATTGGTAAATCTTATAAAGTGGTAGAAAGCACATAATATCTAGAGTTATCAAGGAATTAGTCCGTCCTAGGACAACTTGAGAGACTCTTGCACATTCCTTGTTAAATTTTGCACATCAGGCCTTGAAATTCTTTAAAACATTGAGCTATTGACATAAATCATACCAATTACGTGGCAAGCCATGATTTTGATGTTGATTGGACATTTAGTGATAAATAATAACAAATTAGATGCACAAAAGGAGTTTTCAAGTTTTACCAGATCTGACATCAACTTCAGCTGTCTGAATACCATCGTCGTAGTAATCATCTCCACCGGCAGCTTCATGGCTAATTTTTTCTGATACTATCCTTTTGCCATGCTTTTCGTTCGAAGTATTTTTTCTCCTCACCTTAGAGGATGAAGTCCTAAAAACATCTCAAATTCAACACGCAAAAAGTTCCAAGAACTTAGGCATGAAAGTAGAAGTCGTTTACCTATTGCAAAATTTCTTTTTACTGTTGTCCTGCCCTGTACTTGCATTATGCTCTTTCTCTGGCAATCTGCAACAGATTTATACAAAATAGCAAACTAAGAAAATTAATGACGAACTTAAATGTGAAGAGAGACGACATTTTAGAATAGCATACCGATATGCAAAACCTTTTTTACATTTTTTTCTGCGCCAGTTAAATTCCAACAATTATGATATGATTTAGAAATATGTGCAGTCAAATGAACAGCAATTCCCATCACAAACTTGTGTAAAAATACAAAAGGGAATGTAACGTGTCTTAAGCTTGATTTTTGGGTTGCATGGAATTATCATCTCAACTCAACACAAAGTTACAGAAGCCTCATATTCAACTTAAAAGTTCTTTTCCTAGAACTCCAAAAATTCCATGCAATCAATAATTTTTTTAGTGTGTTTCTATTTTCTTAAAAGGCACTTAAAAAGGATAAATGCAGAAATTTCTGTCAACACATAAGCACAAAGCTCAAATTTTCATTGATACAACATGCTAGACGAAAAAACATTCCAAAGGAAACATTTTTGCACTATTAAAATTAAACCAAGACTTCATAAAGGCTATCACCATCTAAAAGTTGTACCATTAAAGATGACACTTTAGTAACATTACTAGAGAACCTGTTCTCATATATATATATATATATAAATGAATTTTATGATAGCCCAATAACCTATTTACTAGCAAGTATTATAGCACACACACACACATACATATATACATATACATATACATACATATATATAATAATGAATTTTATGATAGCCCAGTAACTTATTTACTAGCAAGTATGATAGCACATAGAGTGAGATACAATTTCAGAATTAATTTAAAATGAAAAATAGATAAAATGCCTTTTACGTTTTAACCAAGTAAAAATTCTGAGAAACATCTTTTCTTTAAAGTCTACGCAGCAAAATGAAATTGACTCTTCTTTATTAAGCAGTAACATATTTTTGTCAAAGCTTGAGAAAATTATAAAAAATATATAACCATGAAGTCCAACAGGGGTAAAAACACCATGAGGATACTTACACATCTTCAGTTAAGTCTTCGCACTTTTCCCCCTGCATGGAAGGTAAAAAGAAAAAGATTACTAAGTGCATAGAAATTTATAATTTCTAAGATAGGTTCACAAAAAGTGAATGACCTTCCTGGGTGTGCTTTCACTGCTAAGCAGCTCCCATTTCTCCTTATCCAAATTGAGAACTTCAATCTCTCCATCATCATATAATATCTTAACGAAAATAGAATTGAAATTACCAACAACTCTATGAATAAAATATGTGTGCACACACATCGAATTATCAAAATATAGAGAAAAAGAGAGTACCAAATGTTTCTTCTTCCCTGGATTGTAGGATTTCACTATGCCTTGATAAAACCTAATTGAACGTGAGGAAGATTTTAGAACATTAATCCAACAAGAAAATACTTCTGCATCCATTTTGAAGACTGTAACTACTATCAAATGCAAAAAACAAAAAAAACCACTATCAAATGCACTAACGCTTAAATGAATTAATTTTCCCAGATCAGTAAACATTTTCTAATTTAAACACTATTTATTTCCAGAAAATCTTCCATATGCCACTTTAGACATTGTCACTTCAAGAAGGTGCAGAAAAGCTTACTGTTTATCCAGGGGCCACCAAACTTTTACTCCGCATCCCACCAATTCAGTCGCATTCTTTGGCATTTTCTTTGAACACTGAAGTAAATGAGTAAATCATCTTATCGTTTTGTCATACAATTCTAGCTAATGCATACAGTTAAAAACACTTAAATTCGTTTTGCGGAACAGCATATAACACATCCATCATTCATGTATAAACACAGTAGTAATTGATGAAGTAATCATCAAGTCAACAAAATGATGTAAATTGGAAACATGATTATTAAGTAGTAAGCAATTTCATAGCAGAGCTGAACACATCAAATACAAGCTTTTAAGCTTCAAATATTAGTGTTCAAACATGGAATATAAACTACAATCAAGGTTGGATATCTATGTCATATACTATAAATTGGAAAAAGGAAATTTGGGGATATTTAATTGAATAATGAATAGCATTGTCATAAAATTCGATCAAATAAATAATTTTAAACTACTTCAGATTGGTGTGCTTTGAATGACTATGGAATATAAAATACTAACAATGTGTTCTTTTATATATGAATTCATATCTAAGTATGTAAGCCTAAAAAAGTGAACGCACACCACCTATTATTTCTATTTGTTTTTCCCCGAATCATGCAAAATTTTTGAACAATGATAATAACACAACTGTCTTAATCACTACAGTTCTATGTGCTTTCTCTCTATTGAGTTTGTTAAGCACCACAGCCTGATAACGTCTCAATTTCAATAGCCTGTAATGTCTCAATTTCAAGAAACGCAACTAGAACATGATCAGATAAAAATATAGAATCTAAGTAAAAATTAGAAGCACAGAAAATCTGATTTCAGCATGAGCTCACACTCACAAATATATGCAATAGGATATCACCTTTGCTAGTCCAGCAATGCTCTTTAATTTGCGCTTTTGACCATGTGCAGGAGAGAGGGAATCATCAATTTTCTTCTTGGTTCCAAGGAGCCCAGTTGAATTCTTCAGATAAAAGCACGCACAATAAAATCATAGCTCAGACTAGAGAATTAAGAAACTGTTTCATTTTAGAGATAATCATCAGAATTCAAAAAAAAAAAAAAAGTACCATCGAATTGGTGTTATTTTCTCCAACATGTGATTTCACGTTTGAAATTTCGTAACTGTCCTTTCTCCTGCTCCCAGACGTGGAAGATTTCTTTGTTGGTAAAGATGAAACCAAAAGATTCGAACTATTAGAATTGACCTTTTCATCATCTGAAGATTGCAAGAAAGGACTTCCACCACGTTTTTGCTGCACTTTTGAGTTAGACTTGGGAACAAAAGATCTTTTGCGTTTTGGAGTTGACACAAGTGATAGACTTGTCTCCATTTTCGGATTCATCTTGAGGGATGAAATGTTCTCATTGCTACCTAGGGTAGTTACATTTGCACCTGTAAAATGCTTGTGATTGTTATCCTTCTCCATCATGACATCCATGGTTTTCTCTCTCCCTTGACTTTCCAAATTTATTTCCCTCACCATTCCCAATACATCAATTTCAAAATCTGAATTTCTAATTTCAGAATGAAGAGCTTGCTTTTTTGAAAGTTTCTTTTTCTTAGCTCCTTTCGATTTCAGACTTTTCATGATGACCCCCAAAGGCACCTCACTCCCATCTGTCTCACTGTCCCATGAGAACTTCTCAACGTTGTCACCTTTGCTAGCGGCATCATGGGTCTGGGAAGTTGCAGATTCAAATAGTATAAACTATAAAAACATAAACCAAACCAATATTACAGATGTCCATTCATTTAGAAATCTACCTTATTTTCCAGCTTTAGTGATTCAAAATATGCTAAAGCCTTGGGTCCAAGACAAGATCTCTCCTCGTGAACCTAGACAAGGTTTAGTTTAACTAGTCAATGAACAAATATGCACAAGAAATCACACCCCTAAAAACCAATATTAAAGACGCTAAAAGATACACTCATATCAGAAATATAATTCTTGTAAACCTTTTGCTAGAGGATAGGCAAATCAGATAATTTCAATTGTTAAAACAATGCATCACTAACTCCTCATTTGCTGATTCTGAGTTGATTACCCGTGTTGCAAGAATCAACAACTATTCTGCCCCTCAAATAACAAGTTAAAGATGAAACAGTCCTCGGATAATCATGAAACAAACATGAGTGCAGATGTTAAACGATCAGACAATCCTCCACGGATGATCATGAAACTGTTATGGGATTTAGATGATTCTGGCTCTCCCTATCCATAGAAAGGCATATGATTGTGTAGACAGACAAACTGATAACACTTCCTACAGAACACTAATCTCCTCTAAAATAGAATATTCCATATATTTATGAAAGCAAAGGACTTGATGTGGGACTGCCACTCTCTTATACAACTGGAATTTATCATATAATGTGAGGCGAAGCTTTTTCTGAGCTTTATTTCATTAACACAAAAGAATATATTACGCCCAGAATAAGTTCATAATTACCTAATCTGAGACAACTCCAGTAAATATATATAATACTTTTACTTTTAAATGTTTCCATAAAAGCTAATAAGGGGAAACAACATCAAACTCATGCAACGTGCAGTGAGGTAAGATGAACCAAAAATGAGTTCATTTTGAGGAGAGGCTTTATTCATCCAGAATGAAGACAAGACCATAGTTATGCCACTAGATACTCAAAATTTCACTTGATGCAAGAGTGTCAAATATACTTGCATGAGGTGAATGATTCATATAAACAAGAAAAAAAGGAAAATCCAAGATTAAAGGACAGAAAACACTGGTATTTCCACTACAAATGCCTGTTCAATGTCTGAATGTTTGTTATAGCCTAATCAGTAACTACATGCAGATGCTTTCCTGCTGTTACAGATATGTACCACTGGAAACATAGAAAACTTACCAATGAGTCATCACTGCCATTGATCTCAGGAGCTTTATAAAGTAAAGGAGGCAATGGAACTGACGTTATTGGGTGTTTGCTTTCCTGCCCCTTACAAAGATTATTGGCAATCAACATACCAAGATCACAGAGTACCCACGAATTCTGGATATCCCACAATGGCATTGAAGAATCAGGAAAACCCACAAATGTGCAACAGAAGCAATTAACATAGAACTTCAAGTGCCTCGGTAACAATACATATGCTAAATAACTAAATCAAAAGGTAATACCTTTGTTCTTGCTTCATCAACAATATCTTCTGAATATTTAATGCTGTGGAAAATAGAAATGACCGTGGAAAAGCTCTCTCTTGTTCCAGCATTGGCTTGTTGAGAAACCTCATTTCCATATAACAACGAGGAAAGAAATAAATGTAACCTCCTGCAAACTACAAACCCATCAGTATGATGAAGTAAAGAGGTTCTGATGAAAAAGATAACTAGCCAAATAATGAAAAACATAAGCATAATTTGTTAATCACTAAAATTCCAAAATGCAGGAACAATTTTATAGTATAACAATGTGAAAAGAAATAAATGTAACCAACTGCAAATACAAACCCACTTGTATGATTTATTTACTTTAACTAAATAATGAAAAACATTAGCATAATTTGTTAATAACAAAAATTCTGAAATGCAAAAACACGTCTACATATAATACGTTTCTAAAAGAAAACTATCGCACTTGTCTAGTATATAATTTTTGGAACTTGAGTCGCAACCCATGACATGTAATTTGCTCAATGTAATAGAAGTTCGAATACAAAATAAAGGCATGCTACAAGTCAATCAAAAAATTTGTTGGAGAAAAAGATGAAAATGACAGTAAATCCTACTTCAAAATAAGCCACATACCAATAGACAGGTTCAAATGCTTGAAAATCTTCATGATCTTCAACATTTGGAAAACTAGGATGATGTGCAAGAGCATGGACCAAGTATGTGAGAATATATTCTGGATATGCCATCATTGGATTCATGTCACATTGTATAGAAAGTTGTCGGGCCTTCAACTGATGATGTATTTGAAGAACTTCAGCAAAGTTGTGCATATCCTGGACAAAAACCACATTCATTAATGGCTAATGAGTAGAAATGAACAAATCTTGTTAACTCATCAATCAAAAGGAAAAGAATATACATATATATATAAAATATATATACATACACCAACCTCTTTGATCTCGAGAGGATGAGATTCTCTTATATTATAGAGAAAAGCACAGGCATATTTAGCATCCAGAAACCGTTCCTTGATATACCGATGTACCTTGCTTGTGAATATTTTTCTAGCTTCATGATACACATCCTGCACTCGTAAGAGGTCATTATAGCTTCTATATTAATCCGCAAAAGGAATCAGGTAATGGATATTGCATACTACATGACAAACTGTTAGTATATGTTGGTTACATGGCCCATCACCCTTTGTGCTTTTATGCTTCTAGTAGAGTTCCAAAAAACTAAAACACACTTCTTCTTTTTTTCATTTTTACCCATCTTAAAAAATAATTAGAAGTACAAACTTATTCTAAAAGAAGATTTATGTCAGAACAATGCTACGCAATTATTGCATGTTTAATTCAATGAACAAGAGATATTCAAACCTGTGAAGTTCTCAAGGTCAAATAGAAAATACTGAGGGGTATTTTATGATCCCACTGCTTTGACAAACGTAAAACAGCTTTTGCTGCAGCAAGTCTGAGATGAGCCTTATCCACAGCACTGAAAAGCAAGTAAAAACATTAAAAAAAGCCTTGTTTTCCCAATAATAAATAAGTGGTGGGATAACCACAATCAAAATGAAGATGATCAGGTGAAACTGTGTGGTACCACATCTTATACTACCAGCTTGTGTAGTACCTTGACTCAATACTTTGTGAAACCTCCCCAAAGAGAAGTATATTCTTAAGGCTTTCCAACAGCTTTTCTATCCCAACACGTAGATGTGCATCTTTATGAGGCATGTAGCTCTTTACCAAAGTTTTGATACCAAATGTCTACAGGGATCAGAATGAGTTCAGTTCAGTATGTGCGATTAACTATCATGGGATGAGCAAGAGTCTAATGATAGCAGCCAATGCAGCTATAATCTGCAGTCTCACAAGCAATTATTTACTAAAACACTATATGATTAGTGCCACTTCACTGCTAACCTTCAACAGGCAAAGTTCACTTCTGGCATTCCAGTCAAGATTCTGGGCATGTTCATTCATCTACAGAGAAAAGAAAAGAAAAGATTCCATGCTTACTAAAATATGAAGAAGCAAATACTGAACGGAGAAGGCATACATTACTGCACTGAAGAATTTGTTTTGTGATGAAGTCAACTATTTCACCCTCCTTTGTTTCAAAAACAGGCATTGCATTTTGGGCAATACATCCTAGTGATTGCAATATAGCTGGTAAATGAGTTTTTCTCTCCAACATATCTACAAGCCTCTGCAGTAATAAAGTATGACAAACAATCATAAAGATGGCAGCAACATAAAAAGAGGGAAAGACAACAGAAAAGAACCTTGTATAGAACAGAGAGTGCTTTAAGACCATCATCTTTGGTTATTGCTGCAAGAGCCTGTACAGAATATTTTGCTTGCTTCCGACTTCCCTCTAAACATAACTTTTCCAGTTGGAGATCAACTGAACTGAAACAGATAATTAAAAATTATTGATAATCCACAAGAACTTGAAATATATATATATAACTGCAAAGAAGATGATTGCACTTTGAAGTCATTGCCAGCTGCTCTCGAATGGTTCCTCCAGCCTTAGCAAGCACATGGGCTACACCTTCCTTAATCATATTGTTATCCTCTTTTAGAAGACACACTAAATCTTCCCCAAATCCAGAGAGAAGCATGGGCGAAAAGCAGGCAAGAACCTCAAGTAAGGAAAAAAACAATATATAAAATTTAGTAAATATGCACACAAAAGGAATTCATAAATTTGAATTTTAATAACTAAATGTGTTGTGATGTGACTAAAAACTTACATTTCCAATCACTATTTTTTCAACAGCTTATTTCCTTTTCATTATGGTTTTCTTGTACCTTGATCCCAATTAAGTAACACTCCCCTGTTAACCTTATTTTGCTAACATTACATTTACGAGTGTGTGAGTTAACAGGTTATTGGATATCTAATTGTCTAATAAACCTATGAACAGATGATCACCTCTCATCAGTAATCGAATCTTTCATTTCTCCTTCCTAATCTCCCAAACCCAATACATTCTTAATTTCCAAACTCTCACATGTGTACCTACAGCATGCTTCTCAACTCTCAGTGCTTTATAGCAAATACATTATTCTGTATCTTCACACGGAAGAACAATGTTGGCTAAAGTTCAAAGCATTATTTAGAAAATCCATATTTATTCATGTAAATACAAGATATATAAATGAAAGATAGCTCAAACCAAACATTAAGGATAAATGGTAGATATTTTTGTGATGTGCCTGATGCTGAACCATATAAGTGAATACAGAAATGAGAGAACATACACATCTCATGTGATCTGTAATTCCATGAAATTAAACCCATTGATTTTCGAAGATTAACATAACTACATAACCAATATGATTTATATGCAGTAAAATTAGTAGTCGATATTTTGTTTCATTCAGCAATAATACATGGCACGGAGGCACATGCTTCCTCCGAACTGGTTCAGGTAAAAATAGTGGAAAAAAACATTCTCACAACATCAAGGAAATTCAGCCAGACAACAGCACAAGAAATCTCCGTGAATGCAGGTAGAATATGCCAAACAACTGCAGCAAGCAAACAGTAAAATGCAGGTGTTTGATGCCAGCATTTTCTTTATGGTATCATGAACTGAAATCTAGCGGATAAAAATTAAACATGAAATTAAATGAGCACAGAAACATTGAATTTGGAGGCTCTGGAAGAAGAAAAAGAATTGAACTGAAATTTTACCGCAAGAAGGTTCATGCTTGGTAAAAGCTTTGCATTTCCATCAGAAGGCTGTCTTGCAGCCTCTAAGAGTATCTCTTTAACAAATTCCTTGTTGAAGAGTAAATAAGAACATCTCATAGTGAGTATGCCCATGAATTCATAAAGAGGGTGCTTTTCTCCAAGAATCCTTAGCAATTCATCCTGCAAATGAAAAGTAGATACTCAACCTTCCTATGGAGACCAATGCAAGTCTATTGATTGCTCTATACCTATAATAATATTACTTAAGAAATGGTACCCGAGATGTTGAAGACTGAGAGAAACTAGTAGAAGGATCAAGCAAGCAAATTAAAATCTTCCAGATTTTAACATCTTTTAATTGATTGAGAATCTGGAAACCCTCCTCTGCTTTGGAAGGATCATTAAACAAGCGAGACATTGTCCAGAAGCAGCTTGAAATTTTTTTCTGTATTTCTGGGTTATCATCATCCTGCAGTTTAAATAGAATTAGATTTGAGGGATATGATGAATATTTAAAATAGAAATCAAATGTGTATTACTAACCTGGTACATCTGTCTAAGAGAGAGGTACTTCTGTAGTTCTTGCTGTAATCTGTAATCAAAGATAACATTAATGTCAGAACTACCTACTTTAAGAAAAAAAGGAACTAGGCAATAAGGCATCTCATCCATATGGACCTTTGCTTCTGTAGAAGCACTTGCTCCAGTGCCTTCACTTCAACCCTCTCAAGACCTGAAAAGATTTCTATCCAGTGTTTTAATTTATCCTTCATGGTGAACTTGTGAGGGAACAAAAAGCGGCATAGGATATCCTCAATCGTCTCTGATCTGCACAAAACAATTTGCATTTCATCTAGATGAAATTCAAATTAAATTTACCCTAGTAAAAAAACATGCAAATTATACTTAAACATGCAGAATCATTGGTAGGTAATAACATAAGGGATGCCATAGAACCCTAACTTGTCAGGTGCTTGTCCACATTTTATGAACCATAAATTTCCACATCAGATATGACACATTCTTCAATTTTATTTTCAACTTCTTGTATTGGTGTATGACCCCTCCTTATTATTATATATTAGTGACCACTTTTAATGCTTTTTAAAAAGTTTTGATTCACTTTAATGTTGAGTTTAGTGCAAGGGTAACAAAGTTAACGAAATTGGATAGCAGAATCCTGCCATCTACATTTCTGAACTACTGATTCTTCTTGTCCAATTTCTATTACTAAGGTAGCATTTGTTTACTCATAACTTCAACTTCTTTTATTATGTATAGCTAAAGCTACAGTTATTTTTAACAAACAACTAAACTCCCTATAGTAATAGTAGCTAAAGTTCAACTTCAATTACTATTCACATAACTTTAACTTCATCACCTCTTCTTGTCTTTACTATGTCCAACTGAAGTTGAAATATTAATTTATCAAACAACATAACTCCATGCAGTACTTATCTTTTCTCTCACCTCCTATTACTATTTATTCACATTCATTTTAAAAAGCTAATTTCTACCAACTCTTTTTATTCCAACAACACTCTTTCAATAAAATCATTCTTCTTTAAACATCAAAATAAAAAAATAAAAATAAAAAACATCAAAAAAAAATCATGCAAAACCCTTTCGCACTTCGCCCTACCTTCGACCCTTCCGTAGACACGCCCTCCTGTTCGCACTCAACTAGCCTCTTCCGATGCACACCCATCCACACTCAGCCAGCCTCCTCTGACGCATGTCCATCCGCATTCAGCCGACCTCCTCCAACACATGCCCATCCGCACTTAGCCAAACCTCTGATGCACTTAGCTGTCGTCAAATCTCCTCCTCCGATCCGAACCTCCCTCCTACAATGCCATCGCTAGATCTCCTCCTCTACTGCCAATCTCCTCAACCGAAGCTAACATTCACCAAACCTCCTCCTCCTCCTTTGTACTTTCCTCAGATCTCGTCCTCCTTTGCCAAATCTCCCCCTCCTTCAGTGGATCTTGCCCCAAAATCTGCTTCACCGGATCTCCTCCTCCTTTGCTGGATCTCGTCCTCCTCCAACTTCGCCTGATCTCCTTCATAGGTACGATGATTGTTTTTTTTTTCACGGTGGATAAAATATCATTTACAAAACATTCATTTTTCAAAAAAATATCAATTTTCATGGATTATTGTAGGCAAAACATTCATTGATGTAGATTGAAATACATTTTTGGGACTGTACTGCATTGCAGGAAAAACGAAAATGGGAAAAAAATAAAATGAAATGATAAAAGCTAAAAAAAGAAAGAAATCAATAAAAATTACAAATGAAAAATAACAAAAAAATTACAAATGAAATGAATGTGTTGTATGTGATTGATTTATTTGATTTTGATTTGTGTATGCTGTGATTTTGTGTATGTTGTATATATATTTGCTATTAATAAAGTTTGTATGTTCAAGTTAAAATTATTTGAACTTGTTTTTAGTTCATTCATCATTTGCAGGTGCGTAACATGTTGACATCAGTCAACAAATGTATTAAACTTATGGAACAAGATGGTATAGATCCTAAAAGTAGGCTATGGATCATCGTTATGTGCAAATTTGAGAAGCAAACAGTGAGAGAGATATTCTTCAAGCTTCGATCATCTACACAACGACGCTAATGGTTAGAAGTACAACTAGACTTATACAATCAAACAAGAAACATGTAAAACTAAATTATTAATATGTATTACGCCATCATGGAACTTATGTTTGTTTCAAGGTTATATGTATCAGTACTTATATATGTTTTGATAAACTTATCTATCTGTGATATTGCAGTTTGAAAGTTTGTAGTTGTGACAATACTTTTCTTTAATAAAGAATGCGTTTATATTTTCAGGTAAGTTTTCAATTGTAACAATGATAAATTATATTTTCCAATATACGATGTGTTGTCGAATCTTAACATTACATATTTGTTTTATAACGAACGTTGTACAAATTTAAATAATTTCAAAAAATCTTAATTATTATTTGATTTAATTATATAATTTAATTTTTCATGTACAAAATATTTTTAAAATAAATAGCACAAACAAACTTCAATTGAGTGTAATTTAACTCCAATTTAAAAAAAAATTTATCTTCAACAAAAATCTACTACAATACAAATAAACACAATTAAACTACAAAAAAAATTCAACTTCAACTCCAGATTTGTTACAATACAACTCTAGCTCCGACTTTAACCAAAAAAACTGCAAACAAATGCTACTTAAGACTCTTCTTTTGTGTGAACAATACCTCTTTCCCTATAAATACCCCATCCTTGACTCTTGTTAGGAGTTAATCTAACACCCATAGAGGATATCATGATCTGTAAAGTGAAAAGGAGTAAGCAAGGGGAAAAGGGAAAGTCCAATTTTTTCCCCATCACATTCTCTCCCCATTTGTTTTTCTACATTGGCCATTAGTAAAGGGAATAGATCTCTAGGATTTTATGTTCAAATGCATGCTTTTAAGATTGATACTACATGAATGATTACTAATTGCTTTTTGTTTTATCCCATGTTGAGGAAAAAAGAAAGCATCAATCATAAGAACTTCAACTAGGACATGAGCTAAAGAAGGAATAATCCATGCTCAACAAATCTTCTATTGTTCTCAAAGATCAATGAAATCTTTGAGTGGTGTTAGAGTTAGAGTTATTAGTAATATATTATTGCAATTATTTTGTGTAAATAACCACACGGCTATACATATATATACTTTGTACTCTTTCTTTTTCTGATTGGTGAAACATAATCACATTTTCCACATGGTATCAAAGAAGAAACCCTAGCATTGCTCTCATCTCTCATTTTTCTCTCAACAACCAAAACCCTAATCATAACTCTCCCACTACAACTCTAGCCACAACCCCTTGTCTTCTCCCTGAAAAACAAGTGTGAACTCCAATTCATCCCTCCCCACAATGTTGGCTCTCACATGCAACTTCTTACGCTGCATCAACTCGCACACATAATTGTCTCCACTATGTCAACTTACATAGTCAACCTCTCTCTTACTTTTGTCAACCTTTCTCTCATGCATGCCAACAACTACCTCTCCGATGCTTGCACTAGTGATCCTTCAGCACAGGTGTTTATTAAATAATTCATGTATACTTTATGATTGTTTTTCTTTTTAAGTTATACTTCACAAAGGTATTATATATTATTGTTGCAATAATTAAAGATAAATCAATAAGAGGAGAAAAAAGAAAAAAATGAAGCTAAATAGAGTAAACCTTGTGGAGCATTGATGAAAAAAATGTGCATAGACGTGGAAGACATGAAACAAGTCATGTTGCATAGGCATATAAATAAAGACATTTCATTTGATTTGTTGCCTTATATGAAGGATGTGTATGCATGCAAATAAGAAGGATGTGGAAGAGAAGGAAGATAGAGTGAAAAGGAAACATATATGGGTGGAGTTTTTAGTTTGAAATTATGCCATATTAGGAGAATGATGTCTAGGATTTCTTTCCATCTGTCATGGACGTGTGGCCAAATATTGTGTAAATCCTTTCCATATTTGTTTAACATGCGGCCAAGTGTGATTTCCTTAGGGTGTATGGACATGAGTGTGTATTTAGTAAGGGGCATTTTAGGGAAGAAAAAAAGAACACAAACTACTAGGGTTTATGTGAGCCCCATATAAAAAGGCAAGATTAGGTTTTTGTAGAGGACTTTCTCTTAGTTGTCATCTACCCTCTCTCCACAAGGAACTCTCCCAATCACATCAATACCTTAGGCCAATGGCTCCTCCTTGGTGACAACTTGGAGGCTAGGATCTGTGTGGTTTAGGGTTTGGAAAGGGTGTGGAAGGATTATAGAAGAGGCTTGTGGCTGAAATTCAAGGTGGAAGACTTGTGTGGAGGCTCATAGGTGGAGGCTCATTCAATGAGGCTCTTGTGTCCAACGACTCCCTTGCTTGGTGGGCACTCCTTCACATTCGAGGAAGCTTTTCTTGTGGGTGTTTGGGAGGTTTTCCCAAGAGGACAGGCAAACCAATGTCTTGTCAACACTAAGGTTATCTAGCAACCTTCTTTACTTAAGTTTCAGTTGAATATTTGTTATTCTAGCTTATTTTTAGGGTATTCGATGGTATTTTCCTAGTAGTTTTCTTTGTATTGATTAAGCTTGTGATGTGTGGTAGATTATTACAATCTTTGTTTCTAAATAATAAATCCAATAGATTATTTGCAAATTTAATTTGTCTTAGTGAAAATTACTTTTAGTTTAATATTAGTGGTAGGTGTTATTGTGTTCAATTTGATAGCTCTTTCAGTCCCTTAAATGGTCCAATTTATTGATTGACCCAAGTCCTTGTAGGATCGACTCATACTCACCAACGTGCTACAATGTACGTTGTACACTTGTAATATTTAAAACTTAATTTCTCAATCAAGTTTTAAATTGATATAATCTTTTGTTCTGAATAATTAATCCAACATGTTATTTGCAATTTTAATTTGTTTTCTTAGTGAAACCTACTTTTAGTTTAATATTAGTGTAAGGTGGTATTGGGTTCAATTTCATAACACTTTTAATCACCTAGATAAGCCCTATTTTTTGTTTGATCCAAGTCCTCGTGAAATTGGTTCATATTTTCTAACTTACTACATTGTAAATCATGTGCTTCCGGTGTTTAAAACTTAATTTCTCAATCAAAGGGGACTGATGACTCCCACCAACCCATCTTTTGTAGTCTCCCAACAATACGATATCTCCACAGACAATTCCAGGTGACCTCTCTCCAACAGATCTTCCAACAATCTCCTCTACAGAACAGCCCCCACTAAACTTTTCCCTTGCAGTTTTTCTCAACGGTCTCCACTGCTTGTGACATCCCTTACACTATTACACAAAGCTCTTCACCACAATTTTTTGCTAAATGTGCATGGATTCCATTAATGCCTTGACCAAGCATTAAGTGGAACTTTGAAGTACTTAATGGATGGAACTACCTATTGTCGACTGAAACATGTGACTCACCCAACACCCAATCCTAAGGATGTTGATTTTGAAAATTAACGAGTGGTTGATGTAATTGTTATTTCTTGGTTGACAAACAGCATGAAATCTTATGTCGCCCATAGTGTAATGATATTAGAACTAGCTAAAAAGATTTGAGATAGTTTAAAATTAATCTATGGTTATGAAAAGAATAATAACCAATATTTTGAGGTGTATGAGCAATTTTTTATAGATCATCAAGGCAACCATACAATTCAGGAACATTTTACTACCTTCCATGCCCTTATTGATAAACTAGAAGTTCATCAACCTCTGGCTATTGACATCAATACATTACAAAAGTAGCATGAGGAGTGAGCAGTGGTAGCTTATCTTCACATCATAAATCTTGAAGTGTCAAGTCAGATTTGAGCTCAAGTTCTTGGTGGTGATTGAGTTCCATATTTACAATCGACATTTTCCAAGGTGCTAAAAATCTCATCATCTAATCATCTCCAACCTGGGGACCAATCAACTATGGTAGCTTAACTTGTCAGAGTTAAAGTAAAGGTGGTAATATTATCCTCAATTTTTTTGAAGAAAATTGAAACAGCCCATGTTATTATTGTCATCTACGTAGATGATTTCTTAGTGAAAAGTAGTGATTCAACAAGTATAGCAAAGAAAAAAGAATATCTCAAGAAACACTAATTAACCAAAATATGGGAAAGTCACTTTATTTCTTAGAAATAGAGTTTGTATATTCAAAAGAGATAATGTCACACTCACAAAGAAAACATAAAACGGACTTATTACAGTAAATTGGACTTTTAGGTTGTAAACAAAGTACACCAATGGAGTAAAATCTCCTCTTTGGAATGATACATCTAATCTTCTAGAAAATCCAGGCAGGTAAAAAAGACTCATCAACAAATTGATATATTTAATTGTTACTTGACTAGATATCATCTATGCTATTGGACTCCCCACAAAGTAATTTATCAAGACCAGGAGAGAGGTCCTGAACGAAACTAACACATCCAAAAACTCTAGGAGTGATAGGAAATATCTCAACATTTGGAGTAAGACGATGGAGAAGAACAACCCCTCCTAAAGGGGTGGAAGGCATTCTACTTAACAGGTACACTATAGTAAGAACAACATCAGACCAAAGGTACTTAGGGACATTTATGTGCATGAGAGTGCGAACCACATCAAGAATATAACGATGTCTGCGTTTAGCAACCCCATTTTGTTGAAAAGTATAAGGACAAGTGGTCTGATGAATAATACCAAGAGAAGAACAAATAGCTTGAAAATCATGTTGCACAAACTCAAGCGCATTATCAATTCTCAGAATTTTTGGACAAATGGAAAAATGATTTTTTATTTCAGCCAAAAAAGTTTTGAAAACATCAATAACAGTATGACGATCTTTCAATAAGAAAACCTAAGATACACGAGAATAATCATCGATAAACACAATATAATATTTGTGACCTTAAACAGACGCAACATGACTAAGACCCCAAACATCACAGTGAACAAAATCAAACATAGTTTTAGACGACACAAGATGCAACCGTTTAAAAGAAGCACGATGATGTTTACCAAGCTAACATGACTCACAATCAAAAGACGAGATAGAGGTCCAAGGAAGAGCTTGATGAAGTTTCAACCAAGATGGATGACTCAACCAATAATGCCATAAAATGGAAGAGTCTGTACTTGATACGCACACAACTAGGCCACAAGGAACATCATCGCGGACCAGCAAATACACCTCATGCACACTCCTTCTACGCCCCAAACCAATCTTCCAACCCGTTAGCAAGTCCTAAAAAGTAGCATGAAATGGATAAAAAATTATTGAACATAGTAGTTGAACAGTAATGGCACCAATGGATAAAAGGTTGAAAGAAAACTCAAGTACATAAAGGACGTCGTTCAACCTTATCTAGGAGGAAGCCTAAACTACCCTCTTTCCAGAGATAAGGCAAGAATGACCATTAGCAATGGTAACAGTGGACTTGTTGGTGATGGTGAATAAACGATCAAACAAGGAGGATTCACTTGAAATGTGAGAGGATGCTCCTGAATCTATGACCCAAGGATCATCATTGGAGGCAAGTAGAGTAGTATTAACACTAATACCTGGATGAGGTGAGGAAGCAGCCTGGGCACTCATGGCAGTAGGATCAGACACCTGTAACTGAAGAAGATGCTCATAATCTACCTGCGAGATGGTAACAGTGGGACCATGAGTGACATTAGTGGTGCTGATACGTTTTTCTATGCTAGCATTGGCTTGCTATTTCAATGAGGAAATTTTGTCCAACACCTCTCTGACTTATGTCCAAATTTTCCACACCATTGGCATTTTGGGCATAATCGATCACCTCGTCCTCTTCCTCCACGTCCACACCCACGTGAGGCAACAAGAGCAGACTGATCGGTAAGATCAGGAGTAGGGGTGGAGTGAGGTAGAGTGGATACTCTCATGGCCTTGGCAAAAGTTTCTACTAAACTAGGCATCCGAACAGCACCTAGCACATGTCCTCGAATCTAAGAGGCCACATCTGTGTTGAGACTAACAAGATAAACAGCAACCGCAAGCTCCTCACGATAACGTTGAAAAGTAGTGATGTCTGAGGTAGGGGGTTGATAAATGTTTAACTCCTTGATCAACCCTCTAAATAAACTATAATGTTCCTGACAAGTGCGATCTCCCTGCTTGATCTGAAACAATTTTTCATACATTTGAAAACTTTTGGAGACATTCTTCTCATGTCCATAAGTTTGACGAAGATTATCCCAAATTTCTTTGATAGTGTCCAACATGGAGACCCTTCGTGCAACATGAGATTCCATACTAGTCAACATCCATGAACTATGGCTACATCATCAACCTGCCAATCTCAATAATGTGTGTCAGTTGTTGTTGGTGGAGGAGAAAACAAATGGCTCTCCTATTGATGAGCAACAACAATCCTCTGAAAACTATGAGCCCACGATATGTAGTTGGAGCCATTGAAACGTTCAGAAATGCCTGGAAAGCTCCTGATCAAGAAATCACTACCACGTGGGTGGGAGGCTTGAGTGAAAGGTGGGGCCCATGACCTCTTTCAACAAGAAACATTGTAGCAAAATGGGCATGTGATATTTATGCTCTAACTTAAGAGGGAGCGTGAGTTATTAGTTATATATTATTGAAATTATGTTGGCATAAACAACCCCATGGCTATATATATATATATATGCTTTGTAATCTTTGTTTTTCAAATTAGGTAAACATAATCACACATTCCACAAATGGCAATCACACAAAGCTCATGATGCATATGAAGTGTGGCAAGCAACAATTAAACTTCAATTCCAATGTGTCTTCCCTTGATCGACAAATAACCTAAAGAGCCATATCTACAATCTCACATTAGAAAACGTAAGAATAGAACTTGTTTTTAAGTATAAAAGAATCTCACCAATCATTCTTGATTGGTACTAAGTTAGATATTTACATTTTAACATAGAATTGAAGTAAGGTCTAAGTGGATCTAAGCTCCACCCATCCACCATATCAAAAAAGAAACTTATAGGACCTAAAATGGACCATAAGCGAAGTGTGTTGGAAACTTAGAATAGTCCCATATTAAGAAAAATAAATATAGGATTTTGCAGTCTTGAATTCATATATAAAAGAACCCAAAATAGCCCATAAGTGAAAGAATAGTCACATATTAAGAAAAATAAAGATAGGATTTGCAAACTTGATTTGTCAATGGATTTTGAATTGAAAGATCACCTTTCAATACATTTTAATAGTTACCATTGTTTTAAAAACCACCAGAAATCATTGATTAATCTATGGTCAAACCAATGGTCCTAAAGTAGGGATTGGTTTGGGTTTTAAATCCATGCTACTTACAAGCTTAGAGCTCATATTGTCAGTCAGGAGTCGTGACAGGCAAATAAATTCCAGTCACATTGAGCACCAGCCAATACAAAGCACACAACATATGATACACATGCATGCTTTTTTATGCTAAAGATTAAATGATAGACATGATGACTACAAATACATTTAAGTTAAATAAATTACAAAAGAGTAAATACAAGGCAGACATCTGATCAAACTACCCGTCTTATTAATTTGTATCAGATTTCTAACCTGAAATCTTTGTCATATATGCATCTCAAAATCTTCCCTGGTATCCACTCAAAATTGTCAGTAATAATTGAGCCATCAGAACTGTTTTGACAATAAAGTTTGTACAGCTCTGCAAGCCTTTCCAACGTATACCTTTTCACAGAAACCTGAAATTTTAGCATGAAACTTCTTAAACATGAACTACATCGAAAAAACAATATGAAATAAAGCAGCCATACAGATTTGTCTCGTAGACGTTCCGCAACCAAATGCAATGTTGCAGAGGGAATATAAGTTAATGACTGATAAGCCACGTGAAATATTGCTGCAACAACTTCTCTCCGTACATTTTCATCATAATCTAACAAACGATCACTTAAAGCAGCTATAAAAAATCAAATAAAATCAGACAGATTAGAATTACAGAATATTGCCCAAGTAAAGGACAAAAACCACCCTACGTATACAGTTTGAAAATATTACTTACAGATTATTTCAGAAGCTTCAGGTCTTAAGGGATTCGATATTAGGCATTTCTTTAAATGCTCTATAACTGATATTCGAACTTCAGCAACTCTATCAGTAAGCCTTTTTATAAACTCAGAGAAGAGTGGCTGAAAAGATTCAGAAATGGAAATCCCAGGTAAAGCAAACATATCCCCTAGTAACTTGACTGCTTTTAGTCGGACATCTAATTGGTCGGTCTGCAGTTTTTATATTTAATAAAAATAAGAACTATCAATAGTAACCAAATCAGAAGAATTTCGTTTTTGAAACTGACCAACAACAAAAAAAAACAATTTCTGCAGATGCATCTTCTTAAGATTAGTAGTAAATGGAATATTTGGATGGTAGATACAAGGGCAGAAGTAATGCACAACACTTACCAGTAATTCACCAGTGATATATGGAATGACACTAAAGAGAATCTGTGGAGCACACTGATATATGTCAAAGATGACTTCATGGTAATCAAGGAGATTACTTGAAGCAATAGTATCACCAGATATTGATGATGAAAGAAACTGCTTTACAGATGTTTCAAGCTTTCCGGCACAATTTTCTATAACATTCATACCAAGCCGCCTTGCAGCCATAGAAACATCCTGCCACCAAATTACCAACAGAATCAATTCACAGACATATCCAGAATCATGGAACAGAAAAAAATGACTCCAATGAAATATAATATTGCAAAGGGCAATAACAAGCATGAACTTACATTTCTTTTCTCTCCCAAAGTAGATAAAATAGTGATCAAAAGCTTTTCAGGAACATCTTCACTTTCATCTAAAATGAGGGTCATGATTGACTGCATTGACGTAACAACAATTTCTGGTTGATCATCACTGCATATAAAAAGTTAATTAAGAACATTTCAAAACTTTCAAGTTATGACATGAAAGAAGTTTGTAGTCCCACATTAGGGTTGATCATCACCGCACCCTAACAATAGGTTTATTGGCACCACCTAATCTCTTGTTCCAACAGAGGTAGAGTGAAAATGAAAAACTTTTGTAGTGCCAACAATATTCAAAATGTCATGCGGCAAAGTAACTAGCTTTGATCTTTAAGATCCTCATGTGGCACCAATTTAAGTTTTACTAAAGATGTTAATGATTACTTACTAGCAGCAGTTAAATGCCATAGCACATTTGCAACACAGATTTATGCCCTAGTAACTTTTAAACCAAAATGGATGTCTTTATGTAGGACGAGTGATCTTGCAATACCACAAAAAACCAACAAAATGGAATAGTACTATAAGTGGTCCCACATATATGGCGTAGATCAAGATTCCTATAAGTGTACTATTAGGATTATAAGCCTGCAGAGTGCCCCAAAATCAAATGCAAATCCCTAAATTTGCAATGGAATGACATCTCATAATAAACTCACAATGCAAGCAAGCAATGAAAAGAGTCATGTGATGTACAATGAAGTAGAAAACAAGCAAAATGTTACAAATAATGTCAAAACCAAGAGAGGAAAATTTCCAGAAGTGGTTCTTTTTACTCATGAATAAAATGTGTTTCAAATTGTTTTGACCAGTTGAAGAAACATCCATAGAAAAATAGACGTCCTTCAAGTTTTAGTCCAATCAGAAAGCTGATGATGCATGCCTTACGATTTAAGGTTAAATATGCTACCTGATTACAGAAAAAAACATCTTGAACATTTTGATAATAAGATCCATGCATTCAAGATCCAACATCATCACACAAAACTTGTATCTTGCAAGAGTTTCCAAGATAAAAACCCTTCTTCCAAATGATGGACTGCTAATATCATTCAAGCCACTAAATGTTCCCACAAAAAGGTCAAAAATATCCTGCAAAATGAAATGTTTTAGGAAGAATAGAACATAAAAAACAAATAAAAATACCACTCAATATAAATAGAAACAAAAGTGAAGTTGTACCCTTAATACTTCATCACTGTAAGGAGCTTCTGGTGCAGTTATCCGCATTATATCACAAATGCATGTGGCTACAAGAACTACAACATCTCTATCATGATGCTTCAGCAGTTCTGGCTTGACAACTGCATTAAGGCAATGCTGCAATGCCTCCAGCATCGAAGGCAATGGTGATTGATCTAACTCAGAAAGATAATTTGCCATTTGCTGCATTCAAGAAAAGAAACAGTCATTGAGAGCATCCACACATCTTTTTAAGATAAATATCTAGTTTGTCGCAAAGATAACAAGTTAACAACAGTACAAAACATAAGCTATGTCATAAAAGTTACAACATCTTACACTATTATAAAGGTAACAAAAAGTACAACACAACACTGTCATAAAATTTACAACGTCATACACCATTACAAATTTTGTTTTCAGAAGTTATTGTTTTTAATGAGAATTTTCTGTGAATTATGCAATATTTGTGCATCAAATTCTTCAAATCATGTGATGACAAGAAAATGATAATTATAATTTTGTAGAACACTGATAGGGGCAATGTGGTGGTGGAAGAATTTTCTGAAAGCATGAATAAAGTATCCAAAAAAGAGATAGTAGTATCATATTTATGACTGATGCCTGTACATAAATCTACACTGTAAATATAATTATTTTGCATTTCATCTGATATAAAAATGCACAGGCTCTACTAAAATTGTTTTCCAACCAAGCAAGTTAACAAGTTGAAGTTCCTATGAGTTTGTCCCTATAAACCGGTCCAGTGACAAGCAAGGGTAAGGAACTATCCATGCCAAAAACATCAAGAAACATCTAGATGATTACAAACACCCAGCTAACTACAACTATTCAGTTATCAAGAGGAGAAATTAGTCGCAAGGTGCATTGCAATTAGACTATGTAGTTGTCACTTTGTAGCCAACTCATATTCCACTTTTTATTATTGTGATAAATATATCACTGTCATGTTCATGGAAAGCTGTAACTGTTGTTTCATGATAGAATAATATATAACTTCAGTAATATCAACATGTTATAATACCCACTTTAATTCAAGCCCTCTAACTTCCTATTCTAGAATATGAACGTTAATTATTCCTTGACAAGAAATTTGCATGTGTTTCATTGGTGTAGTGTAGTGTAGTATAAATGCTGGAAGCACTTTTATAGTTATTATAGTTTAAAAACACTGACTGAATTGAAAAATCGATTTTTTCTGTTGTAATCCATGATATTATCGACCAACACTCCACCCACCCCCAGGCACAGTCACGAGGTCTGCGTCTAAGAGGCTTCTCTTGTGTTCGCCATGGACCACCAATCATCATCAGCTGATTCGAATGTTAAAAACTCCAATCACGTAAAAATAAGAAATTTCATACAAAATTTTCCCGATGAAGACGGATTGATGACAAAAATGCAGGGGCTCACTCTCATAGACAATCCACGTATTTTCCATATTTTAACAAACGAAGACGGAGGAACAAACAAAAAACAAAAATTTTCACTCGAATAACCCCTCAGTACACTCGATCGAGACATGCCAACACTCCCCAACCACCACTACCAACGGCCCGGACCAGTTACCCATCACCACCCGTCGCCTAAATCTCCCCACCTTTCCCTACAAGCAAACTACTCACAGCACCCCAAACCCTAACAAACCACAATTCAAACCTCAAAAACCCCCCTCACCAACCCAGAATTCCCACCCTAGCCAGCAGCCCAAACCCTTCACCCACGGACAAGTCCATTTTACCTTGAGAAGCTTGACAAGCACGTCCTTGGAAGCCGGAGGGGCCACGAGCTTCAATCCCACCTCCTCGATCTGCTGCCGCAGCTTCTGCGCCATCTGCGCTGACTCCTCCCTAGAATCCCGCGAGCGATGGGCTTCTGGAGCAGGAGGAGAGGGGGAGGGAGAGCCCGGAGTGTCCCCGGAGAGTAGAGAGGCCGAGGAGAGAAGCGCAGCGAAGGGCAGGCGGGACGAAGCGAAAAGGGGGGAGATGTCAGATGTGGCGGAAGTCGCGACTGATCTGACGCGGCGCAGACAAGGGCTCGGGTATTTAGCGAAGTGCGATGACTTGCAAGAAGACCTTCTCCAAGAATCCAACCCCTCCGACGATGAAACTGCCCATCCAATTTTGTTTATTTACGAAGGAACCATTACATGATTGTTTCATTCGTTTCATCCACTTTGAAGCTTCCCCCTTTACTTTTGTTTCGTGAGAAGTTTTTCATCCTACGCCTTACTTTTTTTATTATACGGTAATATTTATTAAATAATTTTAAAATTTTATATTAAAAATTATATAAAAATATTTACATCATAAATTATATTATTTTTTGAAAAAAGTAAACTGTATTTAACTTAATTCTACCTTTACAACAAATCATGTGTTCAATAATACGAGGTATTCTAACTTCAAATATAGTAAAAATTTGAATGTTAAGTCTTGTTATTAAATAAAATTAAATTCTATCGTGATTTTAACGTAAAAATTTATATTGTTATTTATGAAAAAGTAAATATTGTTACCAAATAAAGTCTAAATTTTGGAATCTTATTATTTTAAAAAAAATATTATTATTTTGAGATAATTTTATTACATTGATAAAGTTTAAAATCTAAAACCAAGTTTAGCAACTTCCTTATTTACGTGTTTCGTAATTTGAAACTAAGTATTACTTGGAATTAACTTCAGTAAGTTTCTAAAATCACTTCTAATGTTATTATTATTGCACAAATTTAAATATACAAACTTTCACTACTTTAATTATCATACAACTTCAATTTCATTCACAAAATTAACTCTAACGTTAATTTAAAGTTAACCTCGAATAAGGCTTAATGTCTCTTTTAAATATTGAAGATTTACTATTCTTACTTTTCTCCTTAACATTTAACTACATAAGAATAATATTACTTTTAAGAATATTCAACCCAATCTACTTCCTTTTTGTCTTTCATTTATAACCTTAGCTAATTTCTACTAACAAGAGACCCAAACGTAAATCATTGGAAAGACTTGATTGACAATGTTGAATGAAGTCTATTTTTTTGTCAACTGTACCAAAGATGAGTTAATTTTGTTACATATTAGATTGTATCTGTTAACGAAGTATAATAAGATTATTATTATATGAAATTGGTGATACATGACGTTTTTATCAAATGGAATATATAAATAGTAATTATAATATTTTCTTTTACTATAATACATAAGTGTGAGATGACAAAAATAATCTTATTTTTAACTATTTTTGTCAATTTTGTATGTTTATTTTTTTAGTATTAATCGTTTGACGAAAATTATAAAAAATAGAATTAAGAATCATACTGTGTGATAAAAAACATGAATAAGACCTAATAATCTAAGCCTTATTTTCAAACATAAGTATAGACTATATGGGAGTTTGTGCACCTTGAAAATCAATGAAAATGAAAATGTAGAAAATTTTTCATTATTGAAACGTTAAAAATCTAAAATATTTTAAATTTTTTAAAATTAAATATAATTTTTTAAAAAAATTTCATAATATACACAAATAGTCTCGTAAAATTTTTTATTTCTAAATTTTTAACATTTTAATAAAAAAATAATTTTTTAAATTTTTTTTTCATTAATTTTTAAAAGATACGTACGCTCCTGTATATGTTTTTCAACTTTTGTGTCCGTTTGATATTATACTTTTTTTATTATTCATGTTTGTACTTGACTTTTGTAGTGGAGCCCGAAGGCCTTCTAATATATCGATTTACTATTTTTTTTTAAAAAAGTGTACACGTACGAAAAGTGTCAGATTTTTTTCCTTTTTTAGTATTTTTATATTAAAAATCATATAAAATAATTTTTTACTTCAAAACAGTTATAAAATGATCAGATTTTTCTTTTGACCTGTCAACTTCCCAAGGTTCTTCTCATTTGTTTATTATTTAGAAAACGATTAACGATATCTAATTAATTCTATAAAAATAATTTGATACGCCAATTCTACGTTAATATATATAAGTAAAAATACATAATCACCTCAATACTTTAATAAAGAAAATACTTTTCTTTACTTTTCATTTTCTTTGAGGGCTTGTTTGTGTTTAATAGATTATCCAATAACGAAAATGTGAACGGAAATGAAAATTTTAGGTAAACATGAAAATGAGAAGCCAAAGATGTCAAGAAGAAGAAAAAAAGTGTTTGTACAAAAAATTATGATTTAAGTGAATTAAATAAAATATAATAATTTATTGTATTAACTCTTATTTTCCTTTTCACTGTTTCTTCTCTTTAGACTGATCAAAAAAGGTATAAGGAAGAGAAAAAATAAAAGAAAGAATAACTTTTTTGTAATAAAAGAAAGTTAAATTAAGGGAGGATTTTTGCAATAATAGATCACATTTTTCAAATAATATTTGAGACCAAATCAACTCATTTTTTAATATAATTATTACTACATAAATTATAATATATAAACTAATTACTAATCAACACCCAACAAACCATGCCTTGCCATTCACATTGAGTCCAACGTGTGATTTCGTGTTTTTTTTTTACTTCTAACTTTTAAAAGTACTCTTAACTTAATGATAATATACAGGTTTCTTAATTTACTCAATTCATTATTAAAATTACTTTTCTTTCTCTTTTAATTTCAAAATTATTCTCCTAAAAATTAATTTTTTCACTTTTAGAAGTTGAGAATGAAAAAAAAGGAACAAAACTTATACAATCTCACCTCTTGATCTATTGGTCCAAGTTGTGCACCAAAAGGTGCTCAAATTGACTTTTCCGATTGATCCATCTGATTTGCCATGCCCTCAAGCTCATACTATACATTGAAAGGGAGAAACCTTCCAAGAAGCAAATGCTTGGGATCTCCACCACTACAAAAATTTGGGTGTTGATGAATATCAAGGACAACCAATTTAAATATCACTGTTTTCAAAAAAAAAAAAATACTACCATGAGGACTCATTCCAGATGCCCTAATTTCACAACAAATTTCATTCAGAAAGAATAGCAAGTTACATTAGACAATGTTGAAAGTACCCATGCATGGAAACAATGACCAAAGCGTGTGAAGAAAACCATCAAATGTATGGAGCCATCCAAGCATCAGTTATACACGGAGAAAACTTGATGATTCAAAAATGTACTGAGAAATTTGTCTTCATGCCACAGGTTCAAGTTCCTTGGTGGAATTATTCTCAAAAAGTGTGTCATATCTCAAACCCTTTGTGACATTAAAGAAATGTGCGACGGCTTCTTCAGGTGTGTTGACAAGAACACCGTGGCCCAGATTAAGTATATGTCCTTTGCAGCCGGCAGATTTTACAACCCTGCAATATTCATCAAACTAAAAACAAAGATCCAGACTATTTTTCATATGGTCTTAATATATTCTGGTTAATGATGGGTACTATCCCCAATATGTTTATTGTTTTATTGTATCAGAACAGCAACTGGGAGATCGGTCTTGAACAATCTGGAAAAATTTATGGAAAAGCAACTCACACTCTTATCAAAAAGTAGATGACAAGGTCTTGCTCAATTTCCCAAACAACAAGAGTGATGACAACTGACAAGTTAATCTGATAAAACATTTTCTTAAAAGCCCGATCCATTTTAACATTTTTCATATTTACCTACAGTCAATTAAAAATGAACCATGTTTTATTGTGCACTGACAAACTCCACATTGTAAAAGTTCCATAGCGTCTTTAACTTTTTAAATGACCATAATTTCAAAATAATGTGTTCTCATAAATATTTAGAAATGGTGACTGTTACTAGGAAGCCATTAAGCACATTTCAAAGATTATTTGGGCATCGAATACAACTTTCTAGCATAAAAATAAAACCATGGCTGAAGCCCACAATGGTCTTGTCATTATTTTTAATCCATCATGGTAGATTGATACTAGAGCATGGCAATGTGAGAGGAGAAACAATTATGGGCAAATGATGACCTCCTTATAGAACAACAGCAAAAGATAAAAGAAAACTAACCTGTGAATTTCATCTGTCAGAGCTGGAAGTGGAGAAAACAGATAAGCAGGATCAATGTTCCCTTGGACACTAATATCATTCCCCAAGCGTCTCCTTCCATCAGCCATATCAATAGTCCAGTCAAGCCCAATGACATCAACTCCAGTTCCTTTCATGCGCTCAAGCAGACCACCATTACCTGCTATGTATAAAACAAGAGGAGTACGAGGGCAGCTCTTCTTTACTTCACTCACAATCTGTTAAGTATATGACCCTTGTGGTTACAATATTGCCATAAGGCAGCAGGATGGTAATTAGGTTAACTAAAGAAAAACAATCTAAGATAAATAAGAAGTACCTCTTCAATATATGGTTTTGACCAACGGTCCCACAAATCAGGAGGCAATTGTCCACCCCATGAATCAAATATCTGAATACATTGGGCTCCAGAGTTGACTTGGAATATAATATAATCTGTTATTGCCTTCGTTAGATGTGAGAGAAGGGTCTTTAGTATATGAGGAGCAATATGACACAAGCTCTTTATCTTTGTGTATGTTTTAGTTGTTCCTCCTTCCACAATATATGTAGCAATTGTCCACGGTGCACCAACAAATCCCAGCACTGCAGCCTTCTCACCAACCTAAATCAAGATACATCAATGCAAACAATTTAACTTAGAAGTGTATCATGAAAACCAAGTTTTTTTTATTAAATGAAAGAAAAAGCTTTCACATATAGAACGTAACAATAAGGATACAGTTTGAAAAACATTTCACGGTACAGTCAGAATGTGTCCAGTTGGTTGGAAATGGATTGATACTGCAAATACTGGGAATGATGATTAGTGAAAACTAACAAAATCTTAAGAAGAAGATTCTATTGGAACTAAAACAACAATCAATGCCCATTTTCATGCAAGGTCAACTACATAAATCATTTTATTTCGTTTATTTTATCACAAATAATTTTTTTGTTAAATTATATAATTTTAAATCTTTTTTCACCTTTTTAATTAAGTAATTTTTGTTTTCCACTATCTTTTTTAATTTTATTTACATTAATAAATTCCCCTCTCCTAACAAGTACGTATATAAGACTTACAGATATGACAAGATAATTTTCTCTTATTTTATTTTGATTTGGTGCAACTTATACTGTAGTTCAAATAAGATCATTTTTTGCCTTAACTATGATTGTATTACCACTCATCTAACTTAACATTTGTATATCTATTACACTAACTTTTTACATGTGTTTATGTTTAACACCCTAACATTCCCTGTTATAAAGAAAAACTGTGTGAATAAATTCTCTATAGAATTTTCCTTCCGATATTAAAGCTATTCTTTTAACACATAATACTTCGAATACATTTCTCCACTTCATTCACCCTACTTTAATTCTACAAATGACAACTTCTATAATTTCTCTGCTATTACAAATATCAAAAATTCTTTTAGAAATTTAATAACCATTCAATTTAATGCCTTCATCATTATTTCTATCATTGCTGAACTTACACTCTATATTTAGTCTTTGACTTATTCTAGATTCTTTCGATTTTAATGCATTTCTCTGTAATTTTAATTTAGGATTAATTCTTAACTTGTTTTTATTAGTTAAACCTGTGTCATCAACAGATGACATACACCAAGGTGTTTTTCCTTAATTTCTTTAGTAATTATTGTTAGACATATAGGTCTCATGTCATGTTATGTCTATGTGGGTAAATAGGTTTATGGACATCCACGTAAGGGATTTAAACATGCATGTATATCTATGCTAATCATCCATAAATGAAATGATGTTCCAATTTTCTCATTTCCTAATCATGATTTCCTTCATAATTTAAAACAAATAGGTAAGGACTTAGGCATCATTTGGGAATATAGATTCTGAAATTTTTTTGATTCTGCTCCATTTTAGAGCAAATTCTTTTGACAATGTGAAAACTCCATTTGCTACAAAAAGAGGCTGGAAAAGTAATAGAGAGGTTTGTGTGATGATGAGTAGCAATAGAAGAAGCTCAAAATTTTCACGTCTTTTTTGAATCTTGATTCTTCACGTGTGTTTATGCAAGAATATCCTTTGACAATAGCACATATTCACACGAAATACATAATGCCATTTACAAACATGTCATTCATTAATTTTTTTTCAACAGCCTTCATTATTTTTCTTCTCACTCATCCACTATCATAGAGTGTGCCTTGGAAGGAAGAGAAGCATCACCCCCTGCACAACAGAAACACCAGCCCTTGGCTCCATAGCATAATCACTCTTTGCAAGATTGTCACATTGCTCCACCATCAATGCTTGCACAAGTAGATTGGAGGTCCTTGATGACTACTCCCTCTCGTGCAATGACATCTGTGAATCTCCTCATCTACTCCCTCTTGTGCAACCACTCTCTCTATGTGCGGTAGTGGGCAATCAACAGAGAAGGTGCATGAGGTAGTGAGAATGCATAAAGGTGTGTGTGACTTCACTCACAATATGATGGGGTGTGCAATCCCTAACTACTTTTGGATGTTGAAGACTAGACAAAGGGCATTGCTAGAATTATATCATTGAGAGAATTAGCTTCAACTCCTTTACCAAATGATGGTTTGGCATGGAGTGAGAGAAGAAGGTGATGTGTCACTACAATGAAGAAGTAGGAGAGAGACAACTTGGTAGAATCTGGAGATTTTTTCCTAAATGAGGCCTTAGAGATGATCACTAGTATAAACCTATTTTAATTGAAAATTCTTTTGTTACCCTTCCGATGGTTTTAGCATTAGTTAATAATACCTACCTAGTTAATGTGTACTTTTCTATGTACCCATCACAATATGTGTCTGAGTATTTTTTCCTGCTTCTTCTAAATCAATGAATACCACATGTAGGTCATTTTTGTTAACTC
The DNA here is from genome assembly GCA_024699675.1 of Amphibolis antarctica. NCBI lineage: Eukaryota > Viridiplantae > Streptophyta > Magnoliopsida > Alismatales > Cymodoceaceae > Amphibolis > Amphibolis antarctica. The sequence goes on along the minus strand of JAMKPZ010001659.1, from coordinate 18,823 downwards.
TAAATTTTTCAACTAATTGTTTTAATAATAAATAACTTCCATCGTTGATCTGTCTATCATAGTTCAAAATGGTTTTCTATAAGTATAATTACATGCCATAATATTTTCTCAATTATTCTTTTCCAAAGTTTTATTGTATGACAATTATCACAATTTTGTAAGTCACTTTTTTTATAGAAAATCTTTGATTTATTTATGGGGCAAGGACCCAATAAAGAAAATGAGACACAAATGAGGACTAAATCAAAGCCCTAAAAGAAGAAACATCACCAAAAGAGACACAAACAACAACCCAAACTAAAGTTAACCAAACCTAAAGGCCCAAGTAGCCTAAACCTGAGCTCGAGCAACTAGTACCTAGGCTTCGGAGTATCGATACCTAGGCTTTGGGCATCAAGTATGTAGACTTTGGTCAATCAGCACCAAAGTGAAGCCCAAACTTCGGGCCACTGATACCTAGGCTTCGACCAAGTGATGCCCAAAAAGCAGATTACTGGTACCATGACCTCAAGCCACCAGTACCCAAGCTAAACCCCAACCTCAAGCATCAAGACCCTAAGGGAGCCCTAGTTTCCAAGCAACCAACCCTGAGCATCAATTGACCAAGGGGGCTTGACACGAGCACCCAATCTAACTCCGATCTTTTGTCAACACACATTGAATGCCATTTACCACCTGAACTCAAACCAACCTTGGTAGTGCTACAAATAGTCCTAAGTCAACAAACTCCTAATTGTTCTTGTAACTTGGAATACCCCATTTATTTAAACAAAATAGTCCACAAGCCTCCTTGGGAAGACTAACTTCATTGAGATGGACCTTACCATGTTGCATTTGAAGACCTTCCTTGGCTAAATAATCCACAACTTGATTACCAATACAACACATATGAGATAAGGACACCACCTGCTTACACATAACCAGAATCTCATACTAGCTTTCATAAGCCTCCACTTCATTGTAAGTCACCTTTATTTGTAAATATAAGTAAATAAATATTAAAGTAATTTTTCTACATTCATTTAGCATCTTCTTGGTCTTTAAAATTATATCAACAAATATGGCCAACAACTTAATTGACCCAGACATTGTCAAACTTCAATGGTAATACAATGAAGTCTAATAACTTTTTCACATAGCATTTTCTTAATGGCTTCTTTTACCTAAAAAGCATTAACTATTTTAAAATTGTAAGAATAAATATTAGGTTATTTGTATTGTATGCAGGTTTAGTCCTACATTACTTATGATGTGTTTGTCATCTTTATGTAACTACTATATAGAGAGGTTTTATATTTTGTTAATGATACATACAACTTCCACCTATTTTTCTTATTTCTAGCATAGTATCAAAGTCTAGTTCATATATGTCACTCGTAAAACACTCATACACTAAAAAAAGTGCCACAAATATAATAAAATATTGAAATATTTAGTCTTACATTGAAAATTGGTATGGTAGGCCTAGGCTTAATACAATTGTGCCTCCATTTTTTTCACAACTAATTAGTTTTAAGATGAAATTTAACATAATATCAAAGACAATTTTTAAGAGTCCTGGAGTATGAAAAATTTAAGGAGGAAAACCCTAACTACTACCCCCTCCCAACCATCACTTCCATTTGCACTAATGTTGATTCACCCACTATCGCACCCCTCGAGTAATGCTCACATATGTCCTATGACCACTCAAGTATGACTAACCAAATTTTTACATTTAAGAAATATGATATTTTCATTAAAAAGTTCATCAAAATATCTACAACATCATTTTTAATTTATTAAGACTTTATTAAATTCATCTTTAATACATTTGAAATGACTAAAATCTCTAGTTATACTCTCCCTTACCTTCACCAATTTAGAAAAAACATTTTCTCCTTGTTTAGTGCCAAGCTATCATATCACACTCAATATATGACTTGATGAGATTAAAAAAAGATAAAATTGTAAAGGTTGTGGTGACAATGGTTAGGAAAGAAATGGATGTAAACAGGAATGCTTCACAAAGTTGTAATGGTGCTCTAGTAATGCTTGCTCAAACATTCATCATTTACATGCCAATTTTTTGGACAAACGATCAGCAATAAAAAGATTCTATGATTTAATAGCAGGAGCATGAAAGACCAGGTAGATCCCCTTCCAGAATCCCAACATCACTGGCATACCTGATGATATTCAAGAGAATTCTCGCCTCGTTTCATTTTGACAGTTCCATATAGGCCATATGGAGTGGGTTTCTACCCGTCTCATTCAATATGGTACGGGGAAGAGATGTCTCTTTCCTTCTACCCACCTGCCCACAAGTTATCCCACTAACCTATGAGAGTTACCTACCTGTTTAACCACGAGTTTGATACAGGTAAGGATATAGATAAACTTATACACATGCTGTACGCTCCCCAGTTACACCCTTGGCTCCAAATCATGCATGCATAGCACGTGTAGATAATAGGTGAACGATTATTTGGGGAAAACTGTTACACTTAAGTTTTAAGCATGGCACATTAACATACCTCATTACGCAAGATGCTCAGTGATTCTCCAACAAAGTGAAGCTTCTCAAAGTCAGTTGGGTGCAGAGTTTTCAAACCCTCTTCGGACTGAATTGGGCATTGAATAATAGGACCCTTTATGTCATCTATTTCAAATGGAACACCAAACGCAGGTAACGGGGTAAGTATGTCAGAGAAAATGATAACCCCATCAGGATGAAAAGCTCTCCATGGCTGCAAAGATATTTCCACTATGAGATCAGCATTCTCTGACCTCTCTCTGAAAGAAGGATGTTTTTCTGCGAGCTTCTTGTAAGCAGCCATGTACCTCCCGGCCTGTCGCATCATCCATGCAGGGGGCCTGGTGATGGTCTCTCCCCTAGCAGCCTGAACAAGTAGTGGATCTGAAAGAAGAGCCACCATGTAAAACAACAGGCCGGCAATGGGGGATTCCTATCTTTAGGCGTCTTCCAAACATATGCAATGCAGTCATCATGTCATACAACAATCATCGGCCAAAAAAAATAGAAACTTTTCACAACGAACAATTCGTTATTCTACACATCCTCGGCATTGTGTAACTACCCGGACAGAGAGCGGCCACAGGGAATCCAGCTGAGGACTTGGCCGTGTCCTTCCTCCTCCTGGGAAATGCTCGGAACACCCTCGCATCATCCGAGCCGAAGTCCCGCTGCAAAAATGAGCTCCTGGAAGATCCGAGACCGATCGACGAGCAGCAACTGCTGATGACCAACCGCAAGTCCCAATCCGTGAGAACTACAGACAAATCGAGAGTGACCGCAAAGCATCGAAGGTAGGACTAACCTGCTCACGTACATCTTGCTCACTGTCCTGTGGTGGCCGACGGACGGAGGGGAACCAGACGAGAGAGCGAGATTGGGGTGAGGGGAACGGAAATCCGAAATCGAGCTCCGAGGCTGCAGTTCCGGACACCCCGTGCCACGTTATCTGATCACTTGCAAAATATGTACTGCAAAATATGTAAAAGACTTATTTGAATTTAATTTCCGTTAATACGAAAGTTTGATAAAGTTAACGTTTAAGTTAGGTTTTGTTCTTTTATCTTTATTTTTAGGTTTTAATTTTTTTTATTTTTATAATAATATCTTTAATTTTTAATTTATTTACTTTTTCTATTATCAAAATTATTTTTTCTTTTCCTTCTATCTCAAAACCATTTCTTACATTTTACTTTATTTTTCTCATTTCGATGCTCTCAAAGTAGGCTAAAATAACGAAACCTTGAGGTTCATTCATTTTTCCCATTCTCATAGTTACTCTCGAGAGTGTGTGGAAAGAATCGGTTAGACGGTAACCAAGATAAGCCATTTGCATAGGTCCTTACAACTTTCGTTCATCTACTTGTGATCTTTTGTCCCTTTCTTCCTAAATGCATCTTCTCTTTCTTGTCAACCTTTGTCTATGTATGTCATTCCATGGTTCGCATAAAAGGTAGGTCATGAAACTCTTGCCTCCTCTCTCGCCAACCACCATCCTCCAATCTCGCTTGTAATTGTCATACCCTAGTTTGTGTAAAAAGAAGGTCATGAAGCTCCCTCCTCCCTTCTCGTTGGCCACCATCCTCCAATATCACTTACAATCACCATATCATGGTGAAGTAGTTGTTAGGGTTACTCTGGTGTGGAGACTATTTAAGTCTTCACAAGTGTATGTATCCTTATTGGGCCTATTGAGCCTAATAGCCTTTGAGGTGATTTGTGCCCTAATGATGCACTATAAATAAGTGTTGTAACCTTGTAATCGTATGTGTGAAAACTAGTGAAACCACCAGAGACGCCTGTGGAGTAGGTTTCGACTGAACCATGTAAAACCTTGTGTTGTGCTTGCTTCTCCTTCTCTTCTCCTTCTCTTCTGCCTCCTCCCCTAGTATTGAATCTCGCCTTTTCTTTTGGTTTAATCCCATCAAACTGGTATCAGAGCTTAGGGTTTTAAAAAAAAAAGGGGGATTAGGTATTTTTTTAGGGTTTGTGAATAGTAAACCCTCTGTTTAGGTGGGTGTGAAGGTGAAGCCGAAAGTTGTGTTGGCGGCGGAGGAGGGTGTCTTCCGCCGGGGCCGTCCGCAGGAGAGTCGTCCGACGTCGGAACCTCAGATCCAGAGCCGTCCGACGTCGTGCGCGAGGAGGGCGACGCCGGAACCCCAGATCCAGGTCGTCCGACGTAGATCCAGAGCCGTCCGACGTCGTGCGCGAGAAGGGCGACGCTGGAAACTCAGATCCAGAGCCGTCCGACATCGTGCGCGAGAAGGGCGACGCTGGAAACTCAGATCCAGAGCCGTCCGACGTCGTGCGCGAGAAGGGCGACGCCGGAAACTCAGATCCAAAGGCTTTCAGCAGAAAGAAAGAATTGATTACACTGAGATATTCTCTCTTGTAATCAAAATGACAACTATTAGAATTATTCTCAGTCTGGTAGTCTCTCACAGTCTACATCTAGAGCAGATGGATGTGAGAACAGCTTTTCTGCATGGTGATCTTGATGAGGAACTATACATGGTGCAGCCATAGGGTTTCAGTGTCCCTGGGAAGGAAAAACTTGTCTACAGACTTCAGAAAAGTCTTTATGGCTTAAAGCAGGCACTTAGACAGTAGTACAGGAGGTTTGACAGTTACATCTGTACTATTGGTTTCAGTAGATGTGAGATAGACTCATGTTGCTACTAGAAACAATTCAATGACTCCTTGATCTTTCTGTTATTGTACGTTGATGATATGTTGATAGCTTATAGTAACATCAACAGAATCAATGAATTGAAGTAACAAATATCAAAAGAATTTGATATGAAGGATTTGGGTTCAACCAACTAAATCCTTGGAATGAGAATCAAGAGAGATTTGAATGAAGGTACCTTGGTATTGTCTCAGAAAAAGTACATTGAGAATGTGTTGGAGAGATTCGGCCACACCAATGCTAGAGCAATAGAGACACCCTTAGGAGCTCACTTAAGGTTGACCAAGGATCAGATGTCTAAAGATCACACTGAAAAGAATTACATGTCTGAAGTCTCATATGCTTCTACAGTAGGTAGCTTGATGTATGCTGCAACAAGCACTAGACCTGACATCGCTCATGCTGTTGGAGTGGTAAGTAGGTTTATGTCAAATCCAGGAAAGGAGCATTGGGAAGCAGTAAAGTGGATTCTGCGCTATTTGAAAGGTTTTAGTGACGTTGGATTGTACTTCAAGAAAAGTAATTTAGACTTGCAAGACTTCTATGACGTTGATCTTGCTGGAGATTCAGACCAGAGCAAGAGTACTTCAGGTTATGTGTTTACCTTGAATGGCACAGCTATAAACTAGAGGTCTAAGTTGCAAGGATGTGTTACCCTTTCAACAATGGAGGCTGAACTGGTAACTATAACAAAAGCAGCAAAGGAGTAGATTTGGCTCAAAAGCTTTCTTAAAGAATTAAAGATAAAGGCTAGTGGGAGTATTCTAAACAGTGATAGTCAGAGTGCTCTTTACTCAGCAAGAAATCCAAACTACAAGAGCAGAACCAAGCATTTCAGAATTAAGTATCATTTCATCAAAGAATTGATTGAAGAGGGAAATCTAACACTTCAAAAGATAGTAGGAAGCATGAATCTAGCAAACATGTTCATGAAAACTGTCAGCATACAAAAACTAAGGCTATGCATGGCCTTAGTTGACCTCCAAGTTACTTGAAAATGGAGAAGTGGCGTGGTGGCAAGGTTACAAGGTTGATGAACGAGCATACATCTGTAACAGTCTCCAAGTGGGAGATTGTTAGGGTTATTCTGGTGTGAAGACTGTTTAAGTCTTCACAAGTGTATGTGTCCTTATTGGGCCTATTGGGCCTAATAGCCTTTGGGGTGATTTGTGCCTTAATGATGCACTATAAATAAGTGCTGTAACATTGTAATCATGTGTGTGAAAACTAGTGAAATCACCAGAGACGCCCATGGAGTAGGCTTCAGTTGAACCACGTAAAACCTTGTGTTGTGCTTACTTCTCCTTCTCTTCTGCCTCATTCCCTAGTATTGAATCTCTCCTTTTCTTTTGGTTTAATCCCATCAGTAGTATCGCAGCGAAGCTCCCTCCTCCTCTCTCATCAGCAACTATGAAGTAGTATAGAGTTTTTCCCAAATTTATGTAAGTGTTTATCATTAATTTTCATTATTGGTTGTATGTTGTTTAATACACGATAATTCTTAATAATGATTACAATGAAAATAAAAATTTTGTACATGTGTCACTTCTTACGATCATAACTTCATATTTTTGATCAATTGAGTTTATTATTGATATGGTTTTACATTTTTCATAAAAATGTTATTTTATTAAAAAATAACATTCATTCGTGAAAATATTATATAGAGAATTTAACTTATGTTGATAAATGTTTGAATATGTTAATTAAATTGTAAAATAATATTGTTTAAATTATGTAAATGTTGATACGATGAAAAATATGACGACAAAATAATGAAAAGAATGAATTGGAAAATAAGAATGTTATCATTAAAAAATACTTCTAAGAGCGAAAAAAAAGTTTTAGTTTCATAAATGAAATTAAAATTGTGAAAGTTTATATGTTAAAATTTATGCAATTATAACAACATTAAGGGTAATTTTAAAAGTCAACTAGAGTTGACTCAAATGAGGCCAAATTCTCACCTCATACTTTACTATGTTGCTAAATATTATTTGTAAAATTACTCTTAACCCTAATTTTCCACAATAGTTATAATTGAAGCTAAAATTAAAACTCCGTTAACAAACAAAGAGTTTAAAGTTTACAGAGAAAGCATTCTAACTCTTCACGTGTTATTATCATTATACAAACTCTTATAAATAAATTTTTATCACATAATTTACCTTTTAATTTTAATTCTCTGTAGTTTTTGAAATTAATTTTATAGTAAATGAAGTCAAAATAAACCAAGTCTAAGACTTTTAATTTTTAAGGAATATTTTTTAACTACTGACGAACTATTTAATGATAAAAAATACTGTAAATGTTTCTATCGTAATATAAAAATGTGAAAAATATTATTACAGGTAGTATTTTTATTATAAATGTTTTAAAATATATATTAGATATGATTTTATTCTAACTTTTGTTTTTAATCTATCATAAAAATTTCTCTAATTCATAATCTTCTCTTTTTTATCAATCATATATCTTACCATTCTATAAATCACGTTGATATATTTCATGATATTTATTTCAATCACGCAGATACATTTTATCTTAATAACGGTGAAAAATTAAAATTAAAAGTAATTTTATAAATAATATTAAAATTACGTACTAAATTGTAAGATAATATTTTATGTACAGAAATATGTAAGGTGACGATAATACATAAAAATTTATGAAAAATAAAAATAAAATTAAAACTTATTAATGATTAACTAGAATCATGTTACATCATGTTCTTTTTTTACATTCAATTTTTAAAAATACTTTTAATTTTACGATGACATGTGTATTATTTAATTTACTTTTTTTTTTATCAAAATTATTTTTATTTATCATTCTATTTCAAAATTATTTTTCACTTTTACAGAGTAAAAAAAAAACGCTCCCTCATACACAACTACCCGTCCAGACCTTGATATTTTATTTTAATAACTCAAAGTTTCACAGTAAATAAAGTCTGAAAGTAGATAAATAAATGAGAATTATAATATCATTGATTGTGAATTAAATACGGTCAAATCGAGATTGTAATCCAATTGACGGTAAATACGGTGAAATCAAAATTTAAATCTTATAAATTGGCAAAAAAATTCAAATTTTTCCCCTCGATACATAATTAGGATTTAAAATTTAGGAATTTTTTAAAAATCCTAAACCTTAACCGTAATTCTAACATTGAGTTTTGGGTTTTTATTCCAGAATTTTCATAAACCTAAAATTTAAAAATGAAAATACAATAAAATTAGCGCATTTCGTAATTATTTTGGCAACAAGAGATTATAAATAAACTACAATAAAATATCGTACGAAATTTACCAATAACTTTATAAATATCCAAGCGTATGCAAGCGATCAATAATTTTTTACTTTTTCCTTATTTTTTATTTTCCTTTTCTGAGAATTTAGGACACAATTTCGTCGGATTTTCAATTCTTTAAGGTTAGAATGAAATTTAGTTCGATTGAATAGACGAAAAGATTTATTTTTTTCTTAAATTTTTTCTTACCTACAAATTAACCTAAAAAATAATATCCTTCAGTGATACGTATAAAAATTTGATTATATAGGTATTTAATTTAACGATTAAAAATATATTAAAATTGATTTTTATTATTCATTTTCATTCATTCCTCAACTTCTCAACCTTCATCTTTAATTTAAAATTAAAATATCAAAATTACCAAATTATCATATTTTAGCAAAAAGAGTAAAAATTTAGACGAATGACTTAAAATTTGGACACTTATATGATCAATTTTCTAAAATGTATTTGTTTATATCTGCTACGAAGAGAAATTTTAAAATTACGTAAATAAACGTACATTTTTTGATTATTATAATTGCTATTTAAATTAGACACATTGCTATCTTTTTTTCCACTTCTCAAAATATTGTATTATTTTGAAAGTTTTTTTATCTTTTTAAATATTATATTCTTACTTTAGAAATTTTTTTTTTAAAAGTTTTGATATCTGTGATGTTGTAATGTATTTTTGTATTTTTAAAAGTAGTATTTAAATTAAATTTTATAATAAATAAATATTTTTAAAATATAAAATCATAAAATTAGAAGTTTATAAATATTTTTACACTATTTAATTTTTTTATAATAAACATGATTTTTAAATATTTTAAAAAACATTAATGATAAAAAGATATTTTAAGTATAAAAATGAAATTGTATAAAAAATATTATTTTAATAAATAAATAAAACATTTTAATTATCGCTACTGTTCTTTCAAATGAAAACTATTACTCTAAAAATAAAGAGTTATACTCTGAAGTTAAAATAAAAGAATCTTATAATTGTCACGGAAGAATTAAAATCTTAAAAGAATTAAATTCAAATTTTTTACTGTACAATTACAAATATTTTATTTTACATAGATCATTTCTTAAGGTTGTAAAATTTATCTACTATATATTTAAATTTTTCTTTATACACTGTAGTTATCTGTAATAATATTTATATAATTTTAATATTTTATACTAATAATTATAAAAAATATTTATATTATAAATTATATAATTTATTAAAAAATATAAATTTTATCTTTACATAAATACACTCTTAAATATATTGATACGTCATATGTGTTAAATTTTTTTATTTTGTTGGCTTTTATATGTATTTTGTCATTTAAAAGAAGGTGATTGTTACGGCAAAACCTTCCATTTTTCCGATTGCTTTCAGGGTTCTCGACGCCTCGCTCCGCCTGTCCACGGCCCACCTCCTCTATCGACATCAGAAACCCTAGATATTGGCGTTTGCAGCAATAGCAGGCGAAATCGAGGGCACGGCTGAAAGAGCCATGGAGGACGACACCGGTGGGGAAGATCGGTTCCACCGCAAGGAAGCCATCTCCGCCGTCCAGGACGAGGACGCCTACCTTGGCGAGGAAGAGTACGAGGACTTCGATGACCTCTACAACGACGTCAACGTCGGCGAAGGATTCCGCCAGTCCATCCCTCGTCGGGAGGATCAAGGATTCTCCGGCGCAGAGGAGAAGAAGTCGCTACCACAACAGCATGTACCATCTGCATCCCCACAGCAGCAACAGCAGCAGCTGCCGCCGCAGCTTCCTCCGCTGCCTCCTGGACCGGCGCCGATGATGGCGGAGAACGTCAATATCCCTGGAATCGTCGGGGAGGTGAAGTCTGAAGGGGGAGGTGGAGGTGGGGGTTTCCCGAACATGGGCTATCCTGGGTCGAACGAGAAGGTGAACATCAGAGCTCCGGCGATGGCTAATGCTGGCGCTGTCAGACCGGATCTTGGACAATTTGGTGGTAAAGCTGGTGAGGCACAGGGGCAATATGGGAATCCTAATTTTGGCAACGAGGGTTATGCTCGGCAAGGTGGTGGTGGGGGTGGAAGTGTTGCTGGTAACAGTGCGGGAGGAAACCCTAATTTTGGCAACGAGGGTTATGCTCGGCAAGGTGGTGGCGGGAGAGGAAATGTTGCTGGTAGCAGTACAGTAGCCGGTGGTCCTGTGACTTATAACACAAATGGCAGTGGAGGCACTGGCGGCGGCGGCGGCGGCGGCGGCGGTGGTGGTGGTGGTGGTGGTGGTGGTGGTGGTGGTGGTGGTGGTGGGACTATTCTTTTTGTCGGTGACCTCCATTGGTGGACGACGGATGCCGACCTTGAAGGGGAACTTTATAAGTACGGGCAGGTGAAGGAGGTGAAATTCTTCGACGAGAAGGCCAGTGGTAAATCCAAAGGTTATTGTCAAGTCGAGTTTTATGATCCTATGGCTGCTGCTGCATGTAAGGAGGGAATGAATGGCCATGCCTTCAATGGTAGGCCTTGTGTCGTGGCGTTTGCTTCTCCTTATAGTATTCGCAGAATGGGCGAAGCACAGATGAGTAAAAACCAGTCCATGGCGTCTCAGTCTGCTTCTGGACAGGGAGGGAGAGGTAGAGGAGGGAGCGGAATTTCTAATAGTACGAACTACGGGGGTGGAAGAGGAGGCAGCAACTGGAGCAGGGGTGGAGCAGCTGGTGGTAGAGGGCAGATGGGAAATATTAGAAATAGGATGGGACCATCTGGTGGTAGAGGTATCATGGGAAATGGTGGAATGATAAACCCGCCACCTCCACCTGTATTAAACCATGGGAATATGTTTGGACAGGGCTTTGATCCTTCTGGCTATGGTGCCATGATGGGAAGAATGGGAGGTGGCTATGGAGGTTTTCCTGGAGGGCCTGCTGCCCCCCCATTCACTGGTGTGATGCCTTCCTTCCCAACTATGGTGGCTCCTCATGTGAATCCAGCCTTTTTTGGGAGAGGAATGGCACCTGGTGGTGCAGGGATGTGGCCAGACCCAAATGCAGGTGGATGGGGTGTTGAAGAGCAGTCAAGTTACGGGGAGGATGCTGCATCAGACCATCAGTATGGTGAAGGTAGCCATGGAAAGGATAGGATGTCTGACAGGGATTGGTCTGCAGCACCAGAAAGAAAACATCGAGATGATAGAGAGATGGACGTGGGCCCTGGGCATGAGTTGCCAGGGCGAAGGCATCATGATGATAGAGAAGTGGGTCGGGATCGGGATCGTGAACGTGAACGTGAACGTGAACGTGAGCGTGAGCGTGAGCGTGAACGTGAACGTGACAGGGAGAGGGAAAAGGACAGGGAGCGAGAGAGGGAAAGGGAAAGGGAAAGGGATAGATATCGAGATGACAGGGAAAGACACAATGATCATTACAGACACAGGGAACGTGAATCATTTCGGGATGGTGATTGGGAAAGAGGGCGCTCATCCAGACCACGTAGCAAGTCTCGGGAGTTTGAAAATTCCAAGAGACGGCGAGCAACACCTGACTAACTTCATATCAGATTTCTTGGCATGGAAGGAGAGGATGATTAGAAGTATGAATAATGTCCCCTCCAGCTGTTTATGCTGCATCAATTATAACTCAGCAGGTTTTGATTTTCTCCTGCAAGGATGCTTGCAGGAACCTGCTCCTATATTGGTGATGAAAATGTAAGTCCTAGGTACTGCATTCACCTTCTAAACTATTGAATTTCTGTACATGTTAGAGCAAATTCTATACATAATTTAGTTATGACACCTACCTAGGAAGTGTCATGACACCATTTGATGTCATGGTGCCTTGAGGTTATTTTTTCTAAGGCTTGGTGTTAGGATTTAGGTATTATTCCAAGAGATGCCATTTTGTGTTTTTTTTTCTATTGCTTTATTTTTTAATTTGGTCATCAAATGGTTTCTATTGACGATTTTATTCATGTTTTCTTTGTTATTTCTATTTGTTGCCAAATGTTTGACATTTTATTCCTAAAATTGTTTTATTGTCAACTTTGTTATTGTCAATTATTATTGAGCTATCGTTATTGTTGAGATTGGTATTTATTTTAAGGATAATTATAAGTTTATTATAGTTTGATAACTATCAAAAAAAATCCATTGATTCATAAATATATTAAAATCACTGAATTTAATATAATAAATAATTTTGATATTTTAATTACTGAGTAGGTGGCACCACACTATGATGGCACCTTGGCACTGTAAAAGCTAAAGTATGGTTCTGTCCACATCGACACTACAAAGTTCTATCTCACATAAGTTATGATTTATTATGTTACAATAATAATTCATGTAAATCTCTATTTGTAAGTCGGATTTTTGGGTCACAAGTCCTAACCCTTTGTAACCATTTTCTATTGATTTTCTTTTAACTTTATATATCCCAATGAATATTAGAATGCATGAAGCAAATATTTTATGTTTGATTATTTTTTCACATGTCAGTGTCATTTTCTACTATACATTGCACATTTCTAATACGACATTTATAGCACAAGTTAGTAGAGAATGTGCTACTCCTTTTTCTAGAAAGTGTAAGTGATCAGGTTTGATTCATAGACATGTATGTGTTTTCTGTATCCTTGCTTATTATGCAAGGTATTTATATGTTTTTAAGTATATCATATAAAATCTTGAAAATGCAAATTCACATCATTTAGAAACATTTGGAAATACCCATTATATATAAGAATAAACATTTTTAGAAATGCGTATGTTCAAGAGTAGAGATCAACACAAGTGCAAACACAAAGTATTTAGGTGCTTCAGTAATAGCCACTCCTTCATGGTGTGGAGGCCATGGTAATGATGCTCCATTATGACCTGTAGATTGTAGACGTGGATCCTAGGAAACCTCTTCACGTCTGAAGTTAAGGTTACACATCATTGGATCCTTTTCGAGCTCCATATTGGCTTCTTTTCTGATCTGAACTGGTTGTGTCATTGAGTAATATGGCTCTACTGTACTATTCCCTTGATTTTTAACCAGCACTGCCTCATGGCCTAGGTGGTTTTTAACTTTTTAATTTCAGTTGAGACATAACTAAATAAGCAATTGCTTTCTGTTAGTTCAAGATTTCACTGATTGACATTTTGAGAGAGCTTAAATAATTGATATCATGCACCAGGATTTATGTTTTCATCAGCTATTTAGTCATGGGCAAGGCTTTACATTTATGTCAGAACCACCCCTGCTAGCACATACCAAGTTATTAACCTTTTCCATGGTATGGTCGTTTAATAACCATAAGAAGACTCCAGTGGTATATTCATTCTTAAAAGGGTTTTTTGTTCAAATACACTTGTTAGACTATCATTTTTCATCAATTCCTTCCTTATTAAGTGTTTCTTTAATATCTTTCTTAACCCAATAAATTTACATAGATGCCTTAGGTTAAAATTAAACTGAATGACATTATTTATTTATTTTTGCTCTCCTTGAAACGACCTTAGTACCTTTATTTATTTTATTATAATACCTTCCTATAGAAAATTTAACATTGGACCCTCTTCTCCTTCACTTTCTTCCTCCTCTTCACACCATAAACAAACCCTAAACCCAATTCTCCTTCGGTTTGCTCACTTGCTCTTTTTTTATGCATGCATCAATATTTGTTACCTTTCTTCCTTCACCTCATCAAGCACCACACTTTTGCCTAAGCAAGGCTTACTGAAGTAGTGGCAAAGTAAATTCACCACACAAGTCCGTACATCCTTTGGCTCCAAACTCATCAAACAAGGAGAAAGGTGGTAAAGGCTTTGGATGAGAAAAGGTGTGGACTTAGGCTTGAATGCAATTCCACATTCTCAACACCACCAATGTCTTCAATGTGCTGACCAATAATGTGTGAGGTCATCTGTTCCAATGTTGCAAGGGAAGAACTTGGTGATGAGGAGGCAGAGTCGGTAGAGGGGCACAATGTTTGAATGGGAGAATTGAGAGAAATAAGATGGAGTTCAACAGCAACTGACAAAGGCCTTGGGCAAAACAGGTTGCATTAGGTTGATGGGTGTCCAGACTTGGCATAAGTACACTTGCTGGTTGACTGATTGTGGTAATTGTAATGTTGTGAGTGGACATGATGGTGTAGAAAACAAAAAAGGACAGGGAGAGAGTGGTTGGTGGTCGTGATGGGATTGTGAGAGATTGAGAAATTAGGTGTTGGTGCTGTGATGATTATGGGTTGTGTGAATGAGATGTGTAAGATGCTGTCTGATGGTGTGGTGTTCATTGTTTACAAGGTGTAAGGAGGGAGAAGGGGATGGGAGGCAGTTGTTTTTTAAGAAAGGGTAAAGTTGTCATTGTGGCCATGGTTAAATGGCGGTGGAGTTTTTTAGGGTGACAGATTTAATAAATTTATCAAATTAAGAATGATATTAGAAAAATACTTAATATATGTAGGGCATTGGCAAAACAATGATAATTTAAAAGGCTATTTGAACAAAAAACGCTTCTTAAAAATGAACCAAAAGTTTTATGGCCAAAATCTTGGATTGGATGTTGGATATCCTTTTAAATTTCAACGAAAGTGCATACCATTTTTGGTCTCACTAAGTCACCCTCCTTGATGTCCTTGAAAGGATGGTTGATTAATGTGAATAGACTTCTTTTTGAAGTTTTTATAAGCCCGTGTTTTACTGAAATTGGCAGATGAAACTAGTACACAAATCCCAAAGGGAAACAATAAATGGATCAATTCTGATATCCAAGAAGAGTCTACATTCATAGGAAATGTTTGTAATTTCCTTTTTAGGTATTTATGAAGGAAGCTTAGATGCAGAAAGTGGTCTTGGCATATGATTGTTTCCAGTGCAGTCTCCTCTGATTTGCATTGATAGTGTTTCCATCTCAATAGTATGATCCTAATTTTTTTTGCAACTAGATGAATAAGGAATCATGATTTGACAAATAGGCCACTAATTGTTGTCACCCTAGAATGAGTAAGTCACCTGGTGCCTGAGCTGTTTGATGGCAAACAAAAACAGTGTATGATTGTGTGTTGTCAAAAAACTATCAAAGCTTCTTCGAGGTCTGACAAGTATGTTTTTTGATCATAACTAGATAACCAAAGATGAGATAATGTTTATGAATAAGTACCTCATCAAAGATTTTTTTTAATGGTAAATGGCCCAGTAATAAGTTCCTTGGTAAAAGACATGTAATTTGAATTGCCTTTTGATTATGTAGACTGTAACTTGTTATGTGATCTTTCTTCAACGGGATGGACTTGCTTGACTTGCATAGCCTTAGTTGTTCTCGATGGCATGATTAATAGGATCAGATTGGATGAGGTGATTTGCTCTGTTTTGCAAAAGTAAAGGAAAGACTTGACTACTAGTCCTCCTACTACAGTGTGTGGGTCATTGAAGGTTATCTAATGCGTAAGTGGAATGAGTGGTTTGATAGGATGCATTAGGTTTTGAGTGTCACGTACTTGTGTAGGGACATTATTTATGGTATTTGTAACCATGTGGGGTGATAGGTGATAGTTCTAGAGCAATGAATTAGACAGAAACACATGGTGTGGAGTGAGAGTGGTTGGCATGGGAGGGGATGACTGAATGAGGTCCAGTTTAAGCAGGTTGTGGCCTTTGGTGAGTATGTGGGGCTGCTCCTTGGACTAACTAATATGGGATGGGTTTTGTATTGATTAGGATAAACCGATGGTTCAATTGAACGCCCCATATCATCATGCAAAGCTATTGACCTCTAACAAGTTAAAGAGATGTGCTTCAAGATGTGTGGACCATGACTTTGCTTCTTTTGCTTCTAAGTATGCTTTCTTATTATTCTATTTCTCTAGCACAAGGTGGAATTTTAATAACGGAAGAAGATATAAATGTACTCAATCTTTCTTATCATAGGTTCCTTGCTTTACTTCTATTTTTGTTGATTTTGATCTGTTAACTACTGCGACTTGCATTTGCAGTTTAAAGGAGTCATTATTGGAGTTAGCAGTTGATTGCAGTGAGATTTCTTCTTCCTTCTGTGCTAAATGCTGGAGCACTTTCAAACCGTCAAATCGCTTTTCTCATTATTCACTTCAATCGTTATGTAACTTCCTAATGTTGTTGACTTAGTCTTGGAGGCTGTTTGGAATATTTATGTATGCCATACTTGAGAGGATTCATGGATTTTTTGTATTGGAGTTTCCACCCTTGTAGATCTTGCAATGTTTTCCCGTTGTATATTGCCGCTTTGTATTCTATTATATATCCAAAGCTGTAATTCGAGTTTTGTGGATTCAGCAATAACATGAATCTGTAGCCAGCCCCCCTGCGAGTTGAACAGATCGTCATTCGCAGATGGAAGAAAATTCTTTGGATGGTCGGTGGCGGCTTTCCAGTCCAAAAGCATTGGATCGCGAGAAGCCAACGTCCCTTAACTTTGTAATGGTTTATTTTTTCTAATCTTGTGCGTAATTTTTTTCTTAGATGGTAATGTACATAATGAAGCGTATGTTTAGTAATAGTATTATTGATGTATTCGTTATCTGTACAGTGTTTAGAGTTTGTAACACTCTTAGATTTGTCAGATGTTAAAATCTGTAGAAAGATCCGGATATGTGTGCAGTCGTAGGAGTCTGTAAACTGTTTTTGATCCAGAACGCAAAAAAAAAAAAAAACAATGCGTTTGAGTTTTAAGGGTCTGGTATTTTTTGAAAAGGATTGAGAAGTTGGTGTTTGGCTTCTCATTGTTTCTTTTGTTGTAGTTCTTCTCTTAGGGCTTGTTAGTGTTACCGTGTAAATAAACCTATGTAAGGTGGGTTTATTTTTGATTTTATTTATTGTATAATCAATTTTAATAACTAAAAAGAATTATAATTGAGAGTAGTGAAATAAATGATAAATTGTATGATACAAGTTTGTGTATGAGAATTTATGTAATAATGGTAATGTATGAGAGTTTGTGTGAAGTTGAAGTTAGAAGTTAGAGTAAAGTGTTGTTTACATGTAATGTGTGAATAAACCTCTTGATTTGCCATGTATTTAATCTACATGTAAGTTACAATTGTAGGGGTGGATTTGAAGGGTAGGTGTTGTGATAGATTTCAAGTAATATTTAATGTTTGCATGACTTGATTTTATTGGATTGTGTTTTCATATTAAATATTGGAATTTCAGTTGTTAACTTATTTTTCCTTGCCACCGATTTAGCTATTTGAGTATCAAATATTGTCTCTCCTTTCGTAACTCATCTGGTAACAACTGGTTGTATGTGTTTGTCCTGAGATTGGACCTGGTAATCACTGCTTTCTCCTTTTCTTTTCTCTGTTCAAGTGCGTATACATAAAGTTAGAATATTTTGTTACTAAATAAGGTTATATACATTAAAGTAACATGAATTATTAACCAAAAGGCACAATTATGCTTTAGCCATGGACTGCTTCAATTATTTATCTACATCACTTCGGCGCTCAATCGAAATTAGTAGCCTAATTAATACCACAAAACGATCCAAATGGTCGTTGATTTTTTCCAAGCTGAGTGGGACAAGGTGCTGTCCCAACCTCTCGTCATGTTGTCAAACAAAGAGATTACATTAACTTTAATGTTCCTTGCCCATGGAAAGTAGTGAACACAAGAAAAATAAGAAGGTATATGCCATTTAGGATTCGTTTACACGTGTAAAAATTATATGAAAAGAAATAACAAGGACTTAAGAATTATATGCTATTTAGGATTCGTTTATATGTGTAAAAATTATAGGAAAAGAAATAACAAGGACTTAAGAATTATATGCTATTTAGGATTCGTTTATATGTGTAAAAATTATAGGAAAAGAAATAACAAGGACTTAAGAATTATATGCTATTTAGGATTCGTTTATATGTGTAAAAATTATAGGAAAAGAAATAACAAGGACTTAAGAATTATATGCTATTTAGGATTCGTTTATATGTGTAAAAATTATAGGAAAAGAAATAACAAGGACTTAAGAATTATATGCTATTTAGGATTCGTTTATATGTGTAAAAATTATAGGAAAAGAAATAACAAGGACTTAAGAATTATATGCTATTTAGGATTCGTTTATATGTGTAAAAATTATAGGAAAAGAAATAACAAGGACTTAAGAATTATATGCTATTTAGGATTCGTTTATATGTGTAAAAATTATAGGAAAAGAAATAACAAGGACTTAAGAATTATATGCTATTTAGGATTCGTTTATATGTGTAAAAATTATAGGAAAAGAAATAACAAGGACTTAAGAATTATATGCTATTTAGGATTCGTTTATATGTGTAAAAATTATAGGAAAAGAAATAACAAGGACTTAAGAATTA